>MU129055.1:140393-159712 GCA_014904985.1 Hydnum rufescens UP504
TCACCATTTGAGCCTCAGCCCCAAATTTCAGCCCATTCTGAGGACTTTTGATATCTGTCACATGACCAAGATCTTCCCCCCCCCTGCTTCACTCAGTCCTCTAGTTCATATGGACTTTGTTGCCATCTGGAGTAGTAGCATGTGACAGTGTATGATTCAAATTTCAAGATATTCCATGCAATTATCATGGAGTTATTCAAGAAACATTCTAGATCAATTCAATTTGGGGGTCAGAACAGCAGTATTTATAAATACTGCTGTTCTGACCCCCAAATTGAATTGATCTAGAATGTTTCTTGAAAACTCCATGAATATTGCATGGAATATCTTGAAATTTGAATCATACACTGTCACATGCTACTACTCCAGATGGCAACAAAGTCCATATGAACTAGAGGACTGAGTGAAGCAGGGGGAGGGGAAGATCTTGGTCATGTGACAGATATCAAAAGTCCTCAGAATGGGCTGAAATTTGGGGGCTGAGGCTCAAATGGTGAGCAGGTGTGGCTAAAAAAATCAGAGTGATTGGAGCTTTGGAAGTGTCCCAACTAGAGGTGTATTTCAGTGAAACTTGAAAATATTATAGAGACTCTGGCACTGGAGCCATGAATTTGAAAGTTTGAGGGATGTTATAGATGTTTTGGATGACCTAAGTGTGCATTTTCAAGGGAATTGCATGGATGGAAGGCTCTGGGGAGGAAATTGTTGTTTAGGGGGGAGGCCTGTGGAGCACTCCCTAAATGGAGTCCAGTTGGGCTGATATCTTCATGTGCACTCCCCACATATGTATTAACTCAGTATGTAATATCAGAGCCACCCCTGCTTACATCTTATGTAATGGACTTTTGATCTTTCTTCCCCTCCCCCTCCAATTTCAGCCACTTCCACACATCCAATTGATTCCATTTTCAGATATATCAGGGTTATAATCATTATAGGCCTATTCACCCAGTTCACATCTATTTTAAACTGTTTAACATTCATGGTAGTTTTGTTTTTTGTTGCCTGAAAAGGGAGTTGAATACCTAGAAGCAAACAGAATAAGGATTCTTGGACATGTTAGTTAATATGGGTCATACCCCATGTCAAATTTCAAGTCCATACCTTGTCTGTGGGGGGATAAATTTTTTTCAATATTTAAATATTGTCCTTATAGGTCTGTAATTAATGAATGGATCTGGCTGAAATTTAGTATGATTTGCATAGAAGTAGTCTCTAATCATGCACCAAATTTCAGAATGATCTGCTTAGCACTTATTTCAATGTACTTTCATCCATTTCTGCATTAGGCTTTTTTTAATGGGAATCACTGTATTATGTAATGGGATATTATCTCTCTCTACTCCTTCTCCCTTGTGAGCAGGTGTGGCCTACAAAAAATCAGAGTGATTGGAGCTTTGGAAGTGTCCCAACTAGAGGGTGTATTTCAGTGAAACTTGAAAATATTATAGAGACTCTGGCACTGGAGCCATGAATTTGAAAGTTTGAGGGATGTTATAGATGTGTTTGGATGACCTAAGTGTGCATTTTCAAGGGAATTGCATGGATGGAAGGCTCTGGGGAGGAAATTGTTGTTTAGGGGGGAGGCCTGTGGAGCACTCCCTAAATGGAGCCCAGTTGGCAGCCCTGGCTATAAGATTATAGGCTAAAAACCCACGAAGCTCCTGTGATAATTCATGCTATCCAGGATAGCATATGATTACTAATATTCAAATACTATTATTATTATTATTATTATTATTATTGATTTATTTATTATACACATACATCTGGTGAGCCGATGGCTCACCAGTACCACAGAAAGAGCAGCCAGAGCTGCTCCTTCTGTGCGACTGTATCTAATACAATAAAAAGACCTTTCACTAACACACCCACCGCAGCGGTGTCATTCCTGTGTTACTCGCCTGCCATTTGTCGGGTCATCACTTGCCGGGGTTTCATTTACCAGGATGTCATTCGCCAGGTTTGGGGATGGGGGCTGGCTCAGCTTGTGGGCTACGATAAACAATACATTAGTTACAAGTCAAAGCAGCGCAAAAAGAGCAGCCATGGCTGCTCCTTTTATGCTGCTGTAACGTATAGAAACTCAAAAAACATACCTTAAATGAACACACCCACCCCAGCGGGTATGGTTCATATGTCCGTCATTGGCCGGGGTCCCACTTGGGGGAACCCCGTTCCGCAGTTTCGTTCGGGGGGTTTGGCTTGCGGGCCTTCGTTCGGCGGTTTTGGGATCGTGGGGCTTCGCTCGGCGGGTTTGGGATCGTGGGGTTGCGGTCGCGGGGTTTGGGGTCATGTTCATGTGGGTTCAAGTCCCAGATCTAGAAAAATAAAGACGTTAGTTAAATATTAAAGCATCACAAGAAGAGCAGCTTACGCTGCTCTTCTTGCGCCACAAAAAAAAAATACTCATCTTGTAGTACCACACCTGCTGCCGCGGGTGTGGTACTTTATTTTGCACTGTGGGGGGGGTGAACAGGCTCTTGGGTGCCTGTTCGTACTGCTGCTCAGGTTTCGATACCTGGGGTCGCGGGGGTCATTATTCGCTCGGGTGAAAGGCAAAGACCTAAATAGAAAAACAAGTTAGTTAAGTGAAGGCAGCGCAAAAAGAGCAGCTTTCGCTGCTCTTTTTGCATGGCCGTATCTACCGGGGGGGACTCACCTTAGGAATACTACCACACACCCGCCGCAGCGGGTGTGTGGTTCCTTGGGCCCCTTGTCATCTGTCACGCTGGCGTCTGTTGCGTTATCGTTTGGCGCGTCGTCGTTTGGCGCGTTGCCGTTTGGTGCGTTGTCGTGTGGCATGTCGTCGTTTGGCGCGTTGTCATTTGGCACGTTGTCATTTGGCACGTTGTCGTTTGGCACGTTGTTGTTTGGTGCGTTGGCGTCTGTCGCGTTCCTGGTTGGGCTTTCCCATTTGGGGCCTCATCGCTTGGCGAATTGTTGCCATGGACCAGGTCATGATCTAGAATAATAAAAGACGTGTTAGTAAAAAAATCCAAAGTAGCGCAAAAAGAGCAGCTTTCGCTGCTCTTTTTGCGCCATCATAGCTACTACGATTAAAAAAAACACTCACTTTAGATGACCACACACCTGCAGCGGCAGGTGTGTGGTCATCTGCTTCCATTCTTGGGCGTTTGCCCTGCTTCCCTTTCTGGGCGTTGTGTTCAGTGGGTGCGGAGTCCGAAGAAAGAACGCGACTCAATGCCGGCAATTGCCGGAACCCAAAAAGCACTCAAAGTCCTGGCAGCATGAGCACAATCTCAATTCATAGCAAATATCTAGACATGAAATAAATAATATATAATAAATATGAGTCCAAAAATGAAAAGAAGATGAACGATAATAGGTCAGAGCTCAATTAGGCATCTCGCGCCTTATTGAGCTCTGACCTATTATCATCGTCTTCTTTGCATTTTAGGACTCATATTTATTATATATTATTTATTTCATGCCTAGATATTTGCTATTAATTGAGATTGTGCTCATGGCACCAGGACTTGCGCGCTTTTTGGGTTCCAGCAATTGCCGGCGTTAAGTCGCACTCTCTCTTTGCAGCTACCCAACCGGACCGCCACCGCCTAGAAAGGCAAGCAAACAACCACACACCCGCAGCGGTGGGTGTGTGGTTGTATCAGGTAAGTTCTTCTCCTAGTGGATATCACAGCACAAAAAGAGCAGTGAAAGCTGCTCTTTTTGCACTGGTTTTGAACGTTCATGACTAACAAATCTTTTAATATTATAGGTCATGACCTCAACCTGCACGAGCCCCAAACACGGACCTGCCGGCCAAAGCCCCACGAAACAAAAACCTGCTGCCCAGCAGCCTGCAAAGTGAAAACCCGCCCATCAATGACCTGCCAAATGAAAACCCGCCCACTGGACAAAAAACAAGGCACGACGAAAGCCACCAAGTGGCAACATGCCCAACAAGTGCCCCCCAGGAACCACACACCCGCTGCGGCGGGTGTGTGGTACAATACATGGTGGGGTTCCCCCCCAATATCTACAGCCGCGCAAAAGAGCAGCGTAAGCTGCTCCTTTTGCGCTGCTTTAATCTTAAATTAATTTTTGTAGTTCCTAGACTCGAATCTACGCGAACCCCTGACCACAAACCCACCAAAATGAAGACCCAGTGAACGAAACCATGCGAACGACCCCCCCCCCTCGAGCGACAACCCAGTGAACGAAACCCCGGGCCCTACCAAATCAAAACGCGGCCACGGCGCAAAACAGGGCACCACACACCCGCCACACGGCCGGTGTGTGGTGCTACAAGATGAGTTTTTTTATTTATTTTGTGGTGCAAGAAGAGCAGTGTAAGCTGCTCTTCTTGCAATGTTTTAATGATTTAACTAACATAATTTATTCTTCTAGATCTTGAACTCGAACCCCCACGAACCCCCGACCCCAAACTCGCTGAACGAACACCCACCACCAAAACCCGACATACGAACGCCCGCCGAATGAAGACCCGCCGAATGAAGACCCACCGAATGAAGACTCACCGAATGAAGACCCACCAAACGCAGACCCACAAAACGGAGGTCTGCTGTACAAAAACCCACACACCCACTGTGGGGTGTGTGTGGTTATATATAGGTAAGTCTCCTGCCTAGGTGACCGCACAAAGAGAGCAGCAAATGCTGCTCTCTTTGTGCTGATTTCAAATTTTAACTAACATACCTGTTACTCTAGGACATCGCCTGAACCAGAAGCGGTGAAACAACAACCCGCAGCCCAAAGAGACAGGCAGACCCCCCCAAACAACAATCCGCCGAACAAACACCGGCCAAATGGCCACCCGCCAAACAAAACCGCCCAAACCACACACCCACTGCAGCGGGTGTGTGGTAATATATAAGTAGTGTATGCAACCGCGCAAAAAGAGCAGCAAATGCTGCTCTTTTTGCGCTGGTTATAAATTTTAACTAACATCTTATTGATTTTTCTAGGACATCGCCTGAACCAGAACCCAGTGAATGAAACACACGCCCATAGATAGATGTGTATATGATAAATTAATGATTATCCATGAGAACAAAGAATAATAAGTAAATAATCATAGTTGCCAATAAGCCTGTATGGCCCGTTGACCCGCTTGGGGGCATTCCTGGGCTTGCCGGGGCCTATCCTGATACCCCCAGGCAAATATGAGTTTGATATCAAAATGCCTATGGGCAGACTTACAGATTGACCTAAGGTCACCCTGTTGAAATTATTTGAGATCAAAGGATTTTGATGCCTCATAGGCAATTAATTTGATGTGGTTCGACATGCCTTTTGAGATCAGTCCAAGTGGCTGACCGAGGTGATCCAACCAGCCGAACACCGCATTCAAGGCACACTTGCCCCATACCCACAAAAATATGCTTGAACGGCACAAAACTGTCTGGGACTGGGTGGGTTTGTGGATCAGTTAGTGATTAGTTAAAAAAGAACAGAAAAGTAAGCATGGGAAGGACTCACAAAGAGAGCATAAGAAGTCGACGAATACTTTTTTTCCTTGGTCGTGTATGGCAGCGTTGGACCCGCGCAATTTATTGCATGCCTCTTCAGACCACAGATCCGTGTCTGGACAACTACTTTTGTGTGTTTCAGAACTGAAATGGCACAAAAAATGTCAGATGTTGAGTATAAATGGACTAAGGAAGTGGGGCCTACTATACTCGAACAATAATGTTGGAGAAATGATGTGCCATGTCTTGGTGCATATCCTGGAATGCTTTCACGACTGCTGGCGTCCCAAAAAATGAATTCTGAGTAACAGCGCGACCGTTGCTGGGGTCTCTGCACAGAACATAGCCTGCCATGATGACATTAAGTTTCTCCAAGGCTCGTGCCTATAAATAGTGAGTCAATAGGATACATGAGGCTTGAGCATATCATACTCACCTGGTGAGAGAGCTGGTTACCAATGTGATCCATAACTTTAGCACGCCCCCCATTCAACACCTTGGTTAGGTCTTTAGATGCTTCATCATCCATGCAACGCTGGATCATATCATCTTCGAACTTTTTAAGCCCTTCATTATCAAGTGAAGCTCTATGGGCATTGTATGCTGGTGCCACAATGTTGCGTGTCCACACCTGCAGACCTACCAAAAAAACATGAGGAGAGGGATATATGATAAGAGTATTTAGCTTACTTTGGTCATGCAGTTTCTTATTCATGTCCTTAAATGTCTTCTGGAATCCTGTCCAGGCGGATGGGGCTCTCTTGTCCTTGAAGAGCATACCAAGAGCGAGCCAGATTCAGGAGATAGGGACGTTCATACGGGTGGCCATATCCTCCACCTGATGGTCCAGATCATCCACAAGGTCCAGGATTTCATCCTCCTCAAGTTGGGTTAATCATTGGCCAGGTGTGGACTTGGCCACACTGCCATTGATCTCACCACTGTCATCCTGGCCAGTGTCGATTCCACCATCGTTGCTTCCATTGTCGTCAATTCCACTGTCGTCAATTCCACCATCATCGATTCTGCCATCATTGATTCCACCGTCAGTGATTCCACCATCATCAATTCTACCATCAGCAATTCCACCGTCAGTGATTCCACCATCAGCAATTCCACCGTCAGTGATTCCACTGTTACCAATCCCCCTGCTATCAATTCCACCATTGTCGATTCCACTGCTGTTGATTCCACCAGCATTAATTCCACTGTCGCCGTCATAGTGATCATCATTGATGAATAGTTTGCTTTTGATCACCCAATGCTTGGTTTTGAGAGGTCGCTGACTCTGCAATCCCCAATTGTTGTTCTCACCAGTAGCGTTGCCTGTACCATCGCAGTGATTGCCAATTACAGCTGAATTGGGGGCAGTGGGAGACTTTTTTTCATGTTTCACAGGTGGAGAGGGTTTGTCGAGTTCCAGGAAATGGTCTTCATTGATTTCGTCCTCAGAGACATTTGTCAGATCAAACATGTCTTCCATATCTGGATCTAGATCACTCTCGATAATTTCATTGCCCTTATTGACAGCAAATAGACGTCTGTTCGCCCCCTGAGTGAGTTGAACCAGGGGAGGTGCATGGTAAAACTTCTATTGTAGGGGTTGGAGGGTGTTAGAGTCAGTATCATGGGTGGAGACTGAGGTGGCAGGTGGGTTATGTTGAGTCTCGCTCTTGTGGATGCTGGAGCTCTCCTGTGAAGATACGTTAAAAAAACAAATAGTAAAGTGCAGGAAATACATACATATTCCTTATTGAACAAAGCGTAGGAAGTTTGGGCCATGGAAATAAGGTTTTCAACCCACTGGAGCATTGGACCATCGCTGGGGACACTGGCAAAGACTCTCTTGAAGTCATCTGCAATTGCGACGGCATGTTTTCCACAGCCCCATAAGACCGAGCCGTCCATCTCCATTGCAATTTGAATAGGGGATAGTTGTCCTTTTGTCGGGGGAGCAGAGCAAATTTTGAACACCTCAAGGCACCTCTCTCGCATTGTGTTCCAAATGCTGGCATGAGTCCCAAATATATTAGTGAGAGAATTGTGGTAAAATGCTTGAACATCATTGTCATCTAGGTCATCTTCGAAAGGCTGTCCAAATGCGAAGTCATATTCCGAAGCTTCTGGAAGCTGCCTTGGAAGGTTCACAAGGAGTTGGCGGAGGAGTGTAATTCATGGATTTCTGGAAGGGGAAATTAGTGTATTTGGAAGTTCTTCATAAGGTGGAAGGACAGACGATGCATGTGGCAAGGGGCGGCTCTCCGATCCGATTTCATGATCCACGAACGCGGTCTCCCCTCTACACAAGTAGTGGCTGGTTCTGTCTGTATTCAAAGAGTGAGACTCATATACGCAATCATCAAGGATTCTGCCCTGCACCTCATTCATGGCAGCGACATCATTCTGTCATTCCAGGATCCTTGCTGATGCTTTTTTGGGGCTAAGTGAATTCTTGCAGCGATGCTTCATGGGGACAGGGACCTCTTCTTTGGTATCATCCATTTTCTTAGAACTCTTTGAGTATGTTAGCTGCGGCAATTGGATCATGTTAGAAGGCTGACCTCAGGCTCCTTCCACTTAGCTGCTCTTTTTCGTGGGGTGGGTTTACTGCTCCATTCTTGCTTGTTAGAGGCTGCTGCTACACAGAGGGCAGCGGCATCTGAATTCATAGTGACAGCATGATTCCTTCTAGCTGCCTTGCGAATTGGTCGTTGCCACTGAATGAAATTAGCAGTTAGATTGTGTTGCCAGTGTAAGGCGAAAAACAAACATTGAAGAGGGCAAAGAACTCAGCATCCTCTTGGTTTGCCTTCAGAGGCTGGTCAGTATGATCATAGTGCCTTGAAAAACATGAAATTGTTCGCACCATGCAGGGGGTTTCTCTGGCGAGCCATGGTCAAGTGAGGGGATGGGAGGGGGGCAAGTCCTTCCTGAGCTACTACACAAGGAAGTAAATGAACAATGGAACTCACCATGTTCAATTGGAAAAATCCATACAAAAGCCAGAGATGGGTGAACATAAATGTCCAAATCATGTCTGAAGCAGATCAGGGGTCAGCGGCTTGGATTGAGACAAATGGGGCAATTTGGGGGAAACAATTCCAGGGCACTGAAAATAATGCAGAGCTCAGTATAGCACGGAATATGTTCAATTGATATATACCATTGTGCACTCCACCCATAACCTGTGCACTGTTTGAGGATAGATTGTCAGCATCAGGGGAAAATCAGGTGGGGTTGGTTATATGCAGCTACTTCCCGGCCATAGCAAATTATATTATTTCAGATCCTATTTGCATGGAAGGGAGTGTTGCAACACTGTGCAATTCTTTAGCTTGTCATTGATTTGGACTATAGGTTATTTCAGCTACTGCCGAAGTCAGTCAGATCGGTGCATTAATGTGGTGCAACTCAATGTCTGCCAAGGTGGGGTTTTTAGACTCAGATTTATTAAGAGTATGCATGGGCCATGTAGTGCATACAGGCTGCAGGAGTTGAATCAATCCAATGACCGCCAAATGAATATAATCACTCAATGCCAGGAGTGGCCGAGCCCAGAAGCACCCAACTGTGGGTGACAACCCACAACACAGAAAGATATATGAGAAAATAACAAGATAAATCATCATTATGTGGTTAACAATGGATATCCATGAGAAAATATCAATGAATAAAGAGGAGATGAGTCCGATATGAAGCATTTACATCCCCATCAAGGGCTTTGGGGCACATCTGACGTTGCCCAGAGGCTTTTTTTCTCGCGATTAGTTTTTATATGATACACCTCACTCTTTTGAACTGTTCTGCCACCCTAAGAAGGTCACCAGGACCAGTTAAGACCAAAATTCCTCATTTGGTCATGTATATTTGCCATCCTGTGGGGTTTGGATCACCATGGATATGCAAGATACTGTGTGCTGAGATATATGGATACCATGTGTACAGTTTCATTATTTTTTCATAATTTTCTGAGAATAAAAATCTGAGAATTACTTCAGCAGACCAGAGTGAGTTTTGAATACAAGTGATGTTTGGTTGCCTCAAGTCTCAAAATTGTGACACAACATTTTTTTGCTTGGAAAATTATGGAAAAATTATAAAACTGTAGGCATGGTATATATATATATCAGAACAGAATGCCTTGTGTACTCATAGTGATCCAAACCACAGGATGGCAAATATACTTAACTAAATAAGGAAATTTTGGTCTTAAGTAGTCCTAGTGACCTTCTCAGGGTGGCAGAGTGACTCAAAGGAGTGAGGTGTATCATATAAAAATTAATAGCTAGAGAGAAAGCCTCTAGGAGATGTCAGATGTGCCATAAGTCCTTGTGGGGGATGCAAATGCTTCATATTGGGCTCATCTCTTCTTTATTCATTGATTTTTTCTCAAATATATCTATTATTAGCCACATATGAATGATATATCTTGTTATTTTCTCATATATCTTTCTGTGTCATGGGTTTGTTACTAGCAGTTGGGCGCTTTTCATTGCTTTCCTGGGCTCAGCTAACTCTGGTGTTGAGTCATTACATCTCGTAGGAACGTTTCGTCTCCAGCCCTTTTCACATTGATATAATGCCATGCCCTCATAGTTACCAGCATTATCTGCCTTAGTGTCCAGTGGGACTGCCTTTGGCCAAGTCCGCCTACATGGTAAATCCATATTTCCTCTCTCTCTCTCTCACTCACACAGTAGTTCCTTGTCTAGATAAAAGGAGGAAGGCTCTAGTCAGCCCATGATGTCTTAAGGTGAGTATTTGATAGCATCCCTACGTCTGTGGTTTTTCATTCATGTTATCTCTCCCCTCCCCCTACATTTTTTTCATGCACTGTGCATGCTGCGGACAACTCAAGGGGCCATGCGGCCATGACTGTCATGCATGCTGAGCTGCCTAAATAGGTGAGAGCAGTGCCATCATTTTTTCTTTGGTCTTGCAGTGTATATCCTCACTCCCACTCATACCACAGGACCATTATTCAAGTTCAAAGGCACTGTTCAAGGTGCAAACCACTACGTTACTAACAAGGTGGTATCCGTGTTAATCTTTGTATACAATAGCTTCAACAATGTCCTCCAGGGCACAAAGATGATCATCCATCTCGGCCATCTTGCTCTCGGTCTCAGTCTGCTGTTGCTTGATGACACGCACGTCATTTTCGAGACAGCCTCTCACCTCTGTAACACCAGCAAGGATGTTGTTCAGGATTTCCGTCAAATCCTCAACACCAGCAGCCGATTTCGAGCACTTAGTGGGGGAATTGGGCATGGTCTATACGTCCGACATCAGTTTTTGGTGTGAGAATTTTTACTTCATGCATACCGAGTCTCCTTCATGATGTTCGTAATGTTGAGACCCACGCACTGTAGATCTTGGACGACCTGGTGTAGAACACAAGACATGAGAAGATGTTGGGGTATTCAGGGGTGTCAAAGACTGGGTGGGATTGTTTACGGGCAGATCGGCCCACTCTAATGGGTGCATGAGTGTTATGGCATTCAACGAAGCAATTATTGTTGACTCACTGAAGTAACCACAAGAGGTCGTGTGTTTGCTGTGAACCCTACAGGCAAAGAACTTACATCCTTGGTTGGGTGAGTCCTTTCATACAGTTCGCAACATGGCTAAATGGAATAGTGATCAATTCAAGCATTTACCCAGGCTGCAATCTGCTCTGGCCTCACCAGGATGCTCACACCAACAATTTGGAGGTGTTGACATGATCCCGCTGGGGGGGGGGATAAGCGGTAAGTTTGGGGGAGGATGGAGTGGATGGAGTTGGACTTTTTAACTGATGCAGGATCCCTAGAGGGCGATCACCACAGTTTTGCTTCCATCCATGGGATTCGGATGCCACTGGCCTTCGTTCTGCTCTTGTTTACCTTCCATTTCTTCTCTGTCTCTATTCTGTGGCCAGGGCCATGCTATAGCATCATATCATGTAGCAGACTATGTTCATCTGGCACCAATTTGGGATAGGGAGCGTGGTCAGTGCTCTTATGAGTTTTAGTGTAGCTACACTAATTCGAAATAGTGTTGCTACACTAGTTCTTCCTAACTGGGAAGGTCCCATTGCATTGGTTTGTTGAGCCGATGCCATCCCACTCCTGTTGCATGTGTGTTACACCTTAATATCTGCTTCAGGAGGAAAATAACCAAACACTCCATGAGAGATACGCATTTATATCCATGATCATGCTGCCTGCACAACATTTTACTTAGTGTGGTCAGTCATACCCATCACTGCATCATGTAAAAATGCATCGTTCATTACCATTGCTGACCCACTGATTAGTTCAGTATCCCACCTAGACACATGCCCAGCAACACTCCAATATGTGGGCTTGTTCGAGTTGGATTTTCGAACCAACTAGAGGCAAACCCCAGTTCACTACATCAATCTCCATGTCATAATGCTCCGACTCAACATTGTAATGCCATCGTGGATAGGACTGCTCTCACTGGCAACCCAATCATTCATATTAGCAAGCTGCCGGCATCACACATTCGCGATACTGTTCCTGCTATTGTTGGGGCATCTGATCCACATAGATCAAATCCACGCATACAGAATGTAGTATTCCAGGGTTTCAATCGCCAGTGTACAACTATCCAGAGCGTAAGGATCCTATCTGTTGTACAGGAACCTATCATTAACAAACCAACAGGGTGTTGTTGAATCTGAGGGAACTCCAAGGCCAGGAGCCACCATGCATCTCATACATCACATCGCAAGAAACCAAGGCAACCCATGACATCAAAGGCATTAAATTCCGAGTCATGCAGTATGCAGCCACCAACTGCCACCCACCATGGCAATTCAAATAATCAATTCACCCCCCGCCTCATACAGTCTCATGACAATCATCCTGTAACTCCCACGTGCAGGCCTTTTGAACTCTTCAACAGAAGTACTGCACGTCCACCACCAATTGTCCCTCAAAAACGAAAAGTCAATGCTTTCATTCCCGTGATTCATGCTGGGGGCCAGACTCTGTATCAGAGAAATACTCAGCTACTTCATGCGAAGTGTAGTCATGCAGAAACTAGGACAGGTGAAAATGATGACAGTGGTGCACCAGCAGCTCCCAGTTTGATATCTCTGGATGATCTCGGTGCAAATGATGTATTTACTGAGTCTCCTACTGTCCGTTCTCCAACAAAACGAACATATCGCACAACGTCGGAGAAACAAACGGCATCTGCTAGGTGATGGAACATGATTCTCCCTCAGTTGGTGACACCATACGCAAAGCTCATGAGCGCAACTTCCAACAGGCAGCACCCTGTGCCAACTTTCCACAGTTCATGCACAAAAACTAACTGTAATGGACCCTCTGGGTGGAAACTTAAGGTTACATGTGTCTATACAAAGTGTTTGTCAATTTTCTTTCTATTTCTCATGGGTACTAATGTCCTAAATAATGTAGACCTCGAAGAGATTTACCTCGATGTTTGAAAATGTTGCCCCGCGAGCCTTCAGCTCCTTGAGTGGGGCCTCTTTCCATCTGCCCCAGTGCGACCTATGCTCACAGTCGATCTTGATCAGCTTGATCTTGTATCAATGCTGTTCATGGTTGGTGCCCCAAATGTCATGAACTGGGCCGAGACTCTCACATCATGCCTGGCAAGGAAGGGGTATGTGCTTGGGGGTCAGGTTAGTAGTCTACATTTGAAGCTTCATGTTTCCCTCATCTTTTGAATCAACAGGACATTCTTCATTGTCGTTATGGCTGGGCGCTACAGTATTACCAAATCATGATTGACATGGTGTCTCAGACTGTCAATAACGTGATTGAATCCTCTCGGAAGCACCAGGCTCAAGGGGAACATGCTGTGATCCCACAGACATTCAAATCGCTGGCCAGGAACCCCATCACACATTCCTACTTCACCCAGGACAAGGACCACAAACCATCACATGACGGGAAGTGCCCGAGCCCTTATCTTCGCTCACGATGCCCAATCTGTTGTGGCGGTGATACTTATTTAACCACAGATGGGTTGTACGTTATCAATTTAGAATACACTGGGACCAAAGCTAACTTTATATTGATTCTAGGCCCAATATACCAACCCGGTCAGCCACAAATATACATCTAGTTAGATACAATGAGCCTTGCGTTTAAATAGTCTAACTAGATGTTTTTAGGCGGGGCCCCTGGGGCCTCTGGGGTGGATTTCAGATCCTCAGACAAGGGGCCCAGGGGCCCTTGTTCTGAACTTGGTGCATTGTGCTTAAGTTCTCTGAAGGGTGGACCTCACTGTGCTTGGTGTAGCAACTGTAATTATGCACGCACTTGGATGAATGGGGACAGCTGGGAAAGTTCGAATGGACATATCGCACCCAGTTACTTCCTAAGAATTCCCTTCCCACTGCACCGCGCCTTCATTCCTTCGACATCAGCAGTTTGACTTCGACCCTCGTGTCCACCTCCTCCAAGCACGGGGGCGAACCTCAACTTTGCTCCCTGTTGATCAAATTCCTGAATGATGCCCAGGATGCTAGCCACAACCCAGTCAGGGTACCACACACCCGCCCAAGCGGGTGTGTGGTGCTACTAGATACTAGATAGTTGTTATTTTAATTTTTTTGTTCTTTGATTCACATGGACAGTACCACACACCCGCTAGAGTGGGTGTGTGGTGCTACTAAGTAGTCTTTTTTTTATTTATTTCTACAGAGTACCACACACCAGAGTGGGTGTGTGGTATAATTTTAAATAAATAAATAAATAATAAGAATAAAACACGGGACTCCTGAATGAAACCCCGCTGACCCGGGGTAGCATAAGTATAATATAGTGATAATAAATAAATAATTATAAATGGAAGATATTATCCCCGATAAGCCCGTATGGCCTGCTGCAAGTCTGAGATTCTCCAAGTCCCAGTTTCGGCCAATTTTCGGCCATTTCGGCCAATTCTGGTTCAGGAGGTGAAATCATAAAAATGGCCATTTCAGCCGAAATAGTGATGGGACCTACTTAGGTACCATTATCTGCCCCGGAAGTGGTACCTAACTAGGTAGGCTTAGATGACTGACCAAGGTGGAAAGCTAGTACAACGTCGCATAGGCCCTTTCCTGGTCTCAGAAAAGATCAACCCCATAGTATATCGCCTCCAGATACTGCCCGAGTATAAGATGCACCCCGTTATAAATATACAACATCTAACAAAATACTACTGCGACGACCAGGCAGAAGAACGAGCGAAGCTCCCAGAAATGAGAGAATTAGCCGCAGAAGAAGAGTACGAAGTAGAAAGAATAGTCGGGCATTGATACAATCCATGGAAACGAAGAAGAGAGTATCTTGTAAGATGGAAGGGCTATGGGCTAGAGCACAATACCTTCGAGTCAGAACCTGGGCTACGGAATGCTTTCTCCAGGCTCAGGGAGTATTGCAGGACCCTGGAGGAGCGTGCCTAGAGTACTCGCAGACCCCACGAGGCAATGGTGAAGCTCCCTTGCCCATCTCCACAACTTAAAAAAAAAAGAAAAGCCCTTGGCTCCCTCGATCTCCTCTTCCCCACTTCCTACTGCCTCTCTTCTGCGTTCTCGCTTACTCCCCTTCCCAGTCCTCCCTTTACCAGCAGCTAACCCCACCGACAGTACTTATGCAGCATCCAGGCCCCAGAAGACATAAGGGCATCAGGCAAGGTCACCGCTACGCCATGCCTGGAGAGGGTACAGATCCCTCGGATCCCTACTATGCACAATATGGCGATGAAGAGGATAACCCCGAACAGCACCCTGCTGAATACCTATCGCTCGAGAGCTGCGGGTATTTTTATGTCTACAGCCTAACTACTCTGAACCTTGCCAGAGCCTTTCCTCGGGTCCAAGGTCAAGCTCCATTCGCTAAAGATCCCTACAGCTACAGATGGGAGCACTTGGATGAATGGGGACAGCTGGGAAAGTTCGAATGGACATATCGCACCCAGTTACTTCCTAAGAACTTCCCCTTCCCACTGCACCGCGCCTTCATTCCCTTCGACATCAGCCAGTTTGACTTCGACCCTCGTGTCCACCTCCTCCAAGCACGGGGGCCGAACCCTCAACTTTGCTCCCTGTTGATCAAATTCCTGAATGATGCCCAGGATGCTAGCCACAACCCAGTCAGCCACAAATATACATCTAGTTAGATACAATGAGCCTTGCGTTTAAATAGTCTAACTAGATGTTTTTAGGCGGGGCCCCTGGGGCCTCTGGGGTGGATTTCAGATCCTCAGACAAGGGGCCCCAGGGGCCCCTTGTTCTGAACTTGGTGCATTGTGCTTAAGTTCTCTGAAGGGCGGACCTCACTGTGCTTGGTGTAGCAACCGTAATTATGCACTGTATTATGTTATTATACAAGTGTAAAAATTACTATATGATTCTTAAGTCGAATAGAGCATAAAATTGTAGTGGGGGTACATGTTGGAAATCACCGGGAAGTTCGATAGATCAAGGGTACCATCAGGATTGAACACAAGACGTGAAAAATCAAACCCATCCAAAGTGACAGGAGGTAGCACGGTGTTGAAGGATTCCACATACCAGTTCTGTGGGACAACACCTGGATTAGTGGAGCCTAAAGTTGAGGCTCCAAGGTTCGGATCCATTGCTCCAAAATTCGAATTCATGGGTCCAATGGCCAAACTGGGATTGCCATTTGTCACAGTGCCAGGCTCCCAGTTTAGATTGTCCGAGGTCCCGAAGTACGAATGAACAGTATCACCAACATTTGGCTCAGTCAGCCCAGAAGAAGGATTTGTCGCCGGTTTCGCTGCAGTTTCTGTGCCATTGACCAAGTCCGGGCCAAGATCCTCTGAGTCAGAATTCTCAATGAAGGCCTTTGATAGGTTACGAGAGGCCTTCGAATTCTTGCCCTTTGAGGAAGCACCTGAACCTGAGGGGCCATGAGGTTTGCGTGCAGGCAGTTTGGATCGAGCCCGTGTTGACAACAGCTCTTTGGAGGGTGGTTTTTGGCCCCCTCAGGTCCAGCACCTGAATTTGCATCTTGGACACAGTACACAATGACTCGGTTATGGTCAATGATCAATGGGATGTCGTCATCATTGTCGGCGTCATCATCCAACCACTTCTCCAACTTGATTGGGCAACCTTTCCCCTTGTGGAATTCAGAGACTAGGAGGCGCCACTGTCCCCCCTCCCAGCTCTTGTTGGTGCGGGTCGGATGTGGGGCTGGACATTCATCTTCACAAGGCCAACCTACAATGCGTATACGGTTTCATCGAAGCAGGCCAAGGATTCACACCCAAGGGACCGAAGCAGGGAACCATGTATGTCCATTCTCAATGAAGAGATTTCGCAAGTATTTGGATGCGGCAGAGTATGCAGAATCGCGGCTCCTGAGTTCATCTTCTTGCCGTTTCTTCTCAGTCTCTTGATGCCACTTTGAAAGACCCCTCGCATCCAACCATTGAGCGAGAACTTTGACAAACAAGTCATCAAGTGTCTTCTTGAGATTGAATTCTTCCTCGGCTAGTCGCTGTATTTCAGGGGAACTACAGAGTATTGCATTTTGCACATGCACAGCGTAGGCATCGGCATGACCACAAACAATGAACGAGATAGAGTGGACATCGAAAGTCCCCATGTGTGACATCTCACCCATGAGGTTCTTCTTCTTCCGAGAGATAAATTTGGCAAGTTTGGAGCCCGTTGTAAGTGCGACATCATTGTCAACCTTTGAGCGTCGGGCAAGCGTGCAGAGTTCCTCTTGCCAAGCCTCTAGACCTTCAGGATCATTTTCATATTGCCCCTTCTCCTTTGCATATTCAGCAGAGAGCTCAGCCTGCGAAACTAACAAAGACAGGGAGGACTGTTACTAGATACTCTCATGGATTTGGTTAAGAATTGGGTATTTACGTTGCGGAAGCCCAGCTAATTTACATCTTCATGCATACCCATTAAAAGGGTTGGGCAAGCGCTTTGTGTGTATGGTACCTTCAAGGTTTGCAAGATGACAAACCGTGGCAAGCGGCGATTGTATTTTTCTGCTGTGACCACCAGAGTGCGATCAAAGGCATCCGTTATGGCCCATACCTCCTCCAGTAGCTCCACAGGCAGTGGTCCTGTTTTGTATTGCTTCGTACGAGGGTTATTGTCAGCACTGCCTGCCTGCGACTCGTGGAGGATGTCATCATCTTCCTCTTCCTCATCGAAATCATCATCCAGATCGGTGTCGGCATCGGGACGGTTGTGGGAGACATTCGGCTCATTCTCGAAAGCCCTAGGCACATCTGGTCATATCTGACTTCAAATGGGACTTCAATAGTGCCGGCGGGCTTCCTAGAGTGTAGGCCATGAGATAATGATGGCGGGGGCTCCCTCACTGTTGCTGCTGGCTTCGATGGCAGACAGAGTGATGCGGGTGTGGCTATAAGAGGAGGGATTGGTGACTTCACAGCCGAGCGAGAACTTTGCATGGCGGATTTCCATTCCACAGACCCAGATGCAGGAGACTGTCCACTGGAAAGAGAGAACAATTAGATACGATGGATTCAAAAACAGATGAATGAATAAACATACTCTATGGTGCGTGCAAGGGCCTTCTGCAACTTCAAGATCTTGACCTCAAACTGTTCCAGATTGAGACCACGAGTCTCAGCAAAGAACGAAAGTCCCTCAATAATGCCCAGAGCACCACAACAACCCTGCCTCATCTCCTCGGCAAGACAGGAAACTGATACCCCTTGGAAAATGTGATTGAGGGTGCGATCAATGTACTCGCAATCCTCACTGGGGTCCTTCCCGCCATCAGGCAAAGCCAATAAGATGGCGTGAACATCGGTGGCATCCCATACATGTAAGAAGTCCCCAGGACACGCCTCAGGAATGCTGGGAGGCAAACGAAGTGCTAACTCTTGTGCCTCATTAAGTAACTTGAGAGGATCATTGATTTTCCGCACTTCATCGAGTAGTTGGCTTGGCATGTCAGATTGTGGTGAAGGAGGGGCATCGTCCGATGAAATGTCGAAGACTGGAGACCGGAGGTGCATGGGTGGGACCTCGCCAGAAGTATTGAGCATGGAAACCAGCGCGTCCTCAGACTCAAAACCCTCAAAGGCCTGAGATTGGTAATTGTTGCTGAAATTGGTGGTGTTGGAGGGAGAACCATACGCAACATCGTTATCTGCATGCAGCTGGCTCCGCTCGTGAATATTTGAGATCGGGACAAAGGCTTCTGCTTAGAGGGAACTGATGGCTGAGGTTGCATCTCGACATATGCACGATTGGTCCGGGAAGTAGAAGGCGCTGAGGTGGAGGCGGAGGTGGTGATGCGAACATTGCCTTTGCATTGTTTGACACCTGGAGGTCCAGACTTCTGGGTCTGCAAGGCATAGCATGTCAGAACAAAATCGTGATAGGGAATCACTGAAAACTTACGGTATTTGGCAACTCATCCTCATCTGAGGGCTGTTCATCAGATCCAGTTGCGAATAGCCTTGCGTTTTCTGGCTCAGGGTTTTCGAACGTATCTGTTTTGAGAAGCTGGAAGCCTGTACCAAGCAACACATAAGAAAGGATTGCCAATGACATGGGCAGATTAGCGACATACTTTCTCAGGTACCTCGCTCCCATCTGAGGATTCCTCCACCTCCGCGGACTCCTTGGCAACCTTGCGGCTTGTGAAGCAGGATTTTTGGTACGTTTTTGGCTTTTTAGCATTTGCTGAGGGTAGCGAAGAATGGCCGAGTGTAGATGACATTGTGAATCAGTACTCTAGCCGAGTCATTCAAGAATGGCTTCAGGAACTTCTCAGGCTCGAATACACGATACAATGGGTTGCTGCGGGTGTGTATGAGAAGGCCCAGTTGGTGAGGAAGGATAAGAGCGGATCGAGTTAA
>MU129056.1:0-59356 GCA_014904985.1 Hydnum rufescens UP504
GAATGTTGGAACTGGGGATGGGTGAGCTCTAATGCTCATTGCTTAGTCAGCATATGGTTTCTCGGGATGTACTGAAGTTCCCTCAAGTGTTTGCTTGAGCTCTGATCAAATCCTCTATCTTTCCTCTTGTTGTGCAAATATAAGTGGTTCCACACCAGTTCTTCAACATTGAACCCAAACTTAAGTGCTGGGATGAGATAGAGGCTAATCAGTCACTTATCCTGCATGAAATTTCACCAAAATTAGTGTAATTATGCCCTATCTCATCACACACACATCCAATTTGGACCAAAGTTTGTATACAGCATATCCATACATTTACAAATTGTTAAAAGAAGACCTCATAGGAAATGGAGCAAAATTGGGGAAGATATGATTACTGATGCAAGGAATGGTGTGATGCAAGGAATGATGGATGACTGTATCTTTCTTATCTGTGAGGTTCTAGAAGTTATTTGTGGCAATGGGAGATGAAATCAAAGGATATTTCCGAGTTCTTGGAGATTAATTTGTTTGTAGTCCAGTGGTTAAGATGTCTTTGTTGCTGGTTGATAATGGGGACAAGTGCATGGGATGGGATTTGATGCAGAAACAACAGTTTGCATCTGTAATAGACATTCTTGGTATAATCCGATGAGGATTTTTAACAGCTTTCTGGGTGCAGTGGTTTTGAGCAGATTGGATGCAAACTGACAGAGAAATTTGTAAAATACTAATGGGTGTTGATTCTGATAATAATATTGTTCTATAGAGCTCAGTTTTAATCTGTTCTTTGCATGCTCAGT
Source organism: Hydnum rufescens UP504 (assembly GCA_014904985.1). Lineage (NCBI taxonomy): Eukaryota > Fungi > Basidiomycota > Agaricomycetes > Cantharellales > Hydnaceae > Hydnum > Hydnum rufescens. The sequence continues at coordinate 786 of MU129056.1, forward strand.
ACTGTTGGATGAGGATTTTTTTATATCTTTCTAGGTGCAGTTATTCTGAGAGGATTGGATGTGAACTGATGGAGAAATTTGTTTTTTACTGGAAATTCCAGATTTTGATAGTAATATTGGTCTGTAGAGTGCAATTTTGGTCCATTCAACTTGTGTTTGGTACCATTCGAAAGGTTTGAATCGTGGCTTTCCAAGAGTTATATGGGTGTACCTCTCCAATCCAAACTGGTGGAGTAATTGAACGAATTCTGTTTTCATGCATAGCTGTAATTAATTTCGTAATAGGTCACATGATCATTCCATAGGCTGGGATCAATGGATATTTGCATTTTCTGATACTGGATGTTTTTATCTTCCACAGTGTGAGTCCATGGAGTTGCCAATCCAGACTCCCCCTCCTCCACCCCCAGTCCCTGAATCCACACCACCTGTCCCAATCCCTACTCCATCAGCATCATTACAGTCCTTTGACACTTTGGACACCTTTGGAGTACCCAGGCACACACTACCTTGGAAGTATATACACTAAGGGGGATGCATATGGAAATTGGGGCATAGCCATGTGGAGGTGCACACAGGATTCATAACACAGCTGCATCAGCTTAGTGATGGTGGCTGTGGAGGCTGACTGATGGGCTGTGTCTGTGATGGAGATATGTCATCTTGATGGGCTGTGGAGGCTGTGGTGGCTGTGTGCAGGAAGTAGTACTTATAACCCATTGCAGTTGGGGGATCACCAGTTTTGATCTCTCAGGATTCCCACTGCAATAGGTGTGAGACTTGTGTGTCCCTTGTTGTGTGGTGTATACTCAGGATTCCCACTGCGATAGTGTGTGGTTAATTAATCTCTTTCCTCTTTCTGTTTGTGGCTTCAATGGCAGTGTTGCCCTGACAGACATGCAGTTTGATCTTGGGAAAGCCCTCAAAGCAGCACTGGGTGGTGGGCTTACCAGGGCTGTGGGTATGTTGTGCCCTTTCAGGCTGCTGAACTGGGTGCTGAGTTCAAAGGAATTTCAATCCAATCTCCAGCCATGGTCCTTCAAGTCCTTACTTTAATGCCCCTACAGACAATCATGAATTATCAGGTACAGTTCCAATTTTGGCTGGAGAGCATGCTGATATTGTACTGATGTGCAGTATCAATATGGAGGAACCTTTGTGGAGGCAGGAAAGATTCTGTATGGTGATGGTGGCTACTGGAGATACTACCAGGGACTGGGTGCTGCCCTTATTCAAGGTCATTCTCTCTGCCAACTAAATATGGTGGCCTGTCACTTGACTGTCTGGTCCCTGTCAATAACTAGGGCCTGTCTTGAGGTTCAGGGACACTGCTGCAAATGCAGGGATACTTGCCCTTTTGCACTCTAATCCCATTCTGGATAAACTCCCAAGTGCAGATTTTGGTGAGTGCACCTGTTGATTTTCTTCTCCCCCCCACCTTCACCAATTCAGAGTCTATATTACACAAGTGGCCATCAGGAAAATCAGAATCCACTTTGAAGCCTCTGAAGACATGAAATCAATGGTAAGTCCCTATTTCACCAACTAGGAAGAGCCATCTTCTGGTCTTCTGGAGTGTATGAAGAAAACTCTATATTCACAAACTGGTGAGTGGGAGCTGCCAGGTTTTATGTTGGGGGACTTGAAAGAAAGATATAAGCTATCTGCCATATCACAGTGAGGGGATCCAATCTTAATGCCTGGCATCCTGTACCTAAATGGTGAAAAAGATGCTGAGCTTGACTCAATTGTTTCAGTTTGTCCTCTTAGTCTACTAGTGCTTAGTTGCACACACTTGGGACTGATGATCTCTTGCTGACAATGAATAGCAAATTCACAAAAGATATCTGTGGAAGACTGGCATAATATTTTCCTGCACCTTTGCTGTGGTGCTCAATGTGTGTGCAGTTCTAAGAATCTTGCCTAGTTTCCACTTAACAGCCCAATGATGCCAAAGATTGCTGCTGGCAACAGCTTCACCATGACTCTGTTCACAATAGGTAAAGACCTGCATATCATGGAAGGTAATCTCCAATGAGTTGTGTTATCATATATACACTCTTACATTGGTGTGTTTTTTGTCTCCCTTATCATATGGTTTTTTGCCACTGCTAAAAGACAAGATTGTGCAAATTTAGAGTGGTGTACAGATATCATCAATGGACATCAAGCTTGCTGGTGCAAAGATATGGCCTTGCAGAACTCTATGGGGACCAGGCATGCTTTCAACTGGGATAATGATTTATGAGCAAGGGTTCCTCATTCATGAGAATAAGGCCATCATTTTTTGTGAGAGGGGGCACCATACATAGAAGGGGAATCATTGTTCATGAGTAGGGTATCATGGTTTGGGAGAGTTGCAACAGTAGGTATCAGCCAGGTATTAACTGGGTCTTCAATGAAGTGCTGAGGAAACAGATGATGTGGAACATGAATGATCACATGACCATCATCACATCCAACTGCAAGCAAATAGTATGTGGGTTGGCTTGAAGCAACAATTTTGGTGTTAAGGAAGTGATGTGGTGGGATGTAACATATTTTTCTAGCATAGTGTTCTTCTTGCTGTATCCCTTGTATCCACCGGCCTTGAAGAGACCAAATGGGTGGAGTCATGCCCACAAAGTGTGCAGGGGTTGCTAGGGATGATCTGGAGGCTGGATGATAGGGGGGTTGGGAAGTCAAATCCCAAATGATGGTCTTCATCTTTGAGTTTGAAACCAAAGTATGGGCATCAGGGGAAAATTGGAGGTTGTGCACTATGCCAGAATGGCCTTCCAGTTTTGCAATGGATGCACCAGAAATGGGATCTGACAATTGTATATGATCCCAGGAGCCTGATGCCAGGTACAATCCATCAGGTGAAAATGCAATGGTAGAAACCGTGCCATAATGGCCTTCCAGTTGTGCAATGGATGCACCAAATGTGGGATCCCACAACCGTACTGTATGATCATAAGAGCCTGATGCCAGGCGCAATCCATCAGGTGAAAATGCAACAGTCTTAACCTTGCTAGAATGGCCTTCCAGTTTTGCAATGGATATCCCAGATCTGGGATCCCACAATTGTACAGTATGATCAGCAGAGGCTGATGCCAGGCACAGTCCATCAGGTGAAAATGCCAGACTTGTAACACGATCAGAATGACCTTCCAGTTTTGCCATGGATGTGCCAGACATGGGATCCCACAATTGTACAGTATGATCATCAGAGCCTGATGCCAGGCACCATCCATTGGGTGAAAATGCAAGAGTCCTAACTGTACGAGAATGGCCCTCCAGTGTTGCAATGGATGCACCAGATATGGGATTCCACAAGCATACAATAGCACTTGTACCACTTGATGCCAGGTACAATCCATCAGGTGAAAATGCAATGCATTTCACACTGCCACCATGGTCTTGAGGTTCTGTGAGGGATGTGCTGGATACAGGATTCCACAATCGTACAGAACCATCATTAGACCCTGATGCCAAGTGCACCCCATCAGGTGAAAATGCAATGATGTGAACTACATCAGAATGGCTTTCCAGTGTTGCAATGGATGCACCAGATATGGGATCCCACAATTGCACAGTATAGTCACTGGAGCCAGATGCCAGGCACAATCCATCAGGTGAGAATGCAATGGTGTTAACCTCACCAAAATGGCCTTCCAGCTTTGCAATGGATACACCAGAAATGGGATCCCACAATTGTACAGTATAATCTTCAGAGCCTGATGCCAGGCACAATCCATCAGGGGAAAATGCAACTGTGGTAACCACATCAGAATGGCCTTCCAGCTTTGCAATGGATGCACCAGATATGGGATCCCACAACTGTACAGTATGATCACAAGAGCCTGATGCCAACCATCCATTGGGTGAAAATGCAATGGCATTAACCACATCAGAATGGCCCTTCAGACTTCTGAGGGATGCAGTGGATATGGGATCCCATAATTGCACAGTATGATCATCAGAGCCTGATGCTAAGTACAGTCCATCTGGTGAAAATGCAACCATCCTAACTGGACCAGAATGGCCATCCAGTTTTGCAATGGACACACCAGATGTGGGATTCCACAATTGCACAGTGTGATCCAGGGAGCCTGATGCCAGGCACAATCCATCAGGGGAAAATGCAATGGATCTAACACAGTTAGAATGGCCCTCCAGTGTTGCAATGGATGCATGAGATACAGGATCCCACAATTGCACAGTATGGTCACTGGAGCCAGATGCCAGGTGCAATCCATCAGGTGAGAATGCAATGGTGTTAACCTCATCAGAATGGCCAACCAGCAGTGCAATGGATACCCCAGATATGGGATCCCACAATTGCACAGTGGTATCATCAGAGCCTGATGCCAGGAGCAATCCATTTGGTGAAAAGGCAATGGTTGTCACCCAACCAGAATGGCCACATAAAGTACTCAAGTTCTGTGGCCATTCAGACTCAACACCTTTGAGAACCTTAACAGAATCCTTTCCATCTCCACAATATGTTTTATACAGTGCAGTGTTGTGTGGTGTGAAAGGCAATGCAGAGTGATACACATGTAGTGCACTTGCTCTTATCACTTCCCCATGCGCAAGAATGAATCGACGGGAGTCCGACAGGATTGTTACAACAATCACCTTGCTTTTCGAAATATTCTATGATCACAATCACTCCCAACTCAGTCACTGCACCGGAGATCGATAATGTATACACATACCGCCCAGTGGTGCGCCTCTTCGATCAAGCTTACAGCATTCGAGACACTCCCAAGCAAACTCATTGCTTCGAACCACCATAAAATTGACCGCATCAAGAACGCCTCCAGTGCCTCCATTATTCTCGCTTCCCCAACCTCCACGCGCGATAGATGCGATGTCCAATACTGGCATGCATACTGAACCTCCGGTGACAGTGCCTCTCTCACTTTCTCCTCAAAACCTTCCACATCCCTGTTCAGCAGCGACGGATCCGAGATCCCAGCAACATCCTGCTTTAGATGTTTCGCCATGAGTTCGAAGCATCGAATAGCATGACGTAGTTCCTGCTCTGGCACGGCAACGATCACGAACTCTGGCATGGAGCATCGCGAAGCATCGGTAATAAACTCGAGAAAGGAAGGGTGGTAGATACGAGGGGCCTCGTGAGTATTAGAAGGGGGGACGATGACTGAGTGAAGATGACGTAAACTAGTCTCCACGACGCGTGTTTCGTACTGAACAAACTCAGCCAACGAACGTAGCGGGAGGGGTTCGCGCAGCAGCACGATGCTTCCCACGACAATTTGAAACCGCCTCAGAATCTCGCCATGGTTCGATGAAGAAAGCGAGTTACGAAGCACCTCCATGTAGAGCTTGTCTAGCTGCGCATACGGTGTCGCTCCGGCTTCTCGGAGGGACTGCGTATTAAGTATAAGCGCTAGATGCATTTGAGGATCTTGCACACGATCGTCCCCGATGAAGCGGATCGCCGTTGCGGCGTAGATGAATAACTTCCCGGACTTCTTTACCAGGAAGTTCTTCTCCGCCTCCGTCACCCAATCAGTAGGCATCGCAAGATCAAGTTTCCTTGGAATTTTGGCCAATTCACTGGAGATGTAAAGGTAGATGTCTTGCTCAACGACCGATGCCTCGATATCGTGAAGAACCGTCTTCGCCAGGTTTGGAACTTTGTTGAATATGGAGGATATGTGAGGTTGTGGACGGCTTGTGATTAAGATCCGTAGGAACGGTATTCGGGCGACGTGTGCGAACATAAATTGCAAAATTTCAGCCGCACCCTTTTCCTCGCACTCGTCGAGGGCATCAAGGATGAAAATTATTGGGCTCCGATGGGGATTGATAGTGAGTAGGGGGGTCAGGATTAATCCCTGAAGCTGAGACAACAGCCCCCTTTCCCCGACTCTCGGATCTTGTTTTAGGGCATCCACGATGAGATGACTCCATGAATGTATTGTCCGACTGGGCGAGTTGGAAAGCGAGGGTCGGTAGTACGAGGCCCGGATCCCGTAAAGGTTTGTCGCTCCGAGAAAAGAAGAAAGTGGCGCCTAGCATGCCTTTCTCTTGCGCTTGGTCTGCGACGGTTTTCGCGATAGTGGATTTCCCAATCCCAGCGAGTCCGTTAAGCCAGTATACAGGCGGCCTTTCGCCGTTCGGGCTCTCCAACCATGTCAGAATTTCCTCCAATACAGCAACACGGGTGCCCTCGAGACATGGCGATGGAGCGTCCTCGCGAACAGAGTCGTGGCCCGCATATAGAGCATGAGGAAGAGCCATTAAAAGGGCACTCCTGTCTGGAAGAGCATTGATTATAGACAAGGACTCCAAGGGAGGGATGGATTGACTATTACCGTCGTGGAAATGGACATCTCCTGCACGACCGCCAGTACCGCCACCTATCCCATGACCCCCAGACCCAGTAGCTAAGGAAAAGGACAGGTGAGGATGAGGATCGGGAGGAGAGATTGAAAAGCAACTCACTGATAGAGATATGGTGCTGCATCGCAATCAACAAGGGTGGGCCCCCCTTGGGAAGGTCGGCTGGGACGATTCACTCGTGAATTGCAAGGTTGGAGATACGGGGCAGCGTTCAATCGATATATCACACTATGATGGGGGGCAAGGGATGGGCTCTAAGATGTGTATGCCCTAGATGCGCAAATCTCGGCCCCAGCCCGGCACATCCCGCTGTCGCCGTTCCTATGCCTTCACACTGAGCGCGTCAGTTACATGCTCTGTGACGACAATTCACTAAGTTATCCCATAATGCAATGTGACATCCGTGGGTCAGAATATTCATAGCTATGATTCTCTCGACGCACCCCCTGCTGAGCACCAAAGAGACGATCTTGCCACACTCATCTGCCAATTCATTGCCCATGAAATCTTTCAGAGGTCGGCAAATCCGAGGTCTCTTCAATAAATTTGAGGTCATATTATAACAGTCTGACCTATCCTTTCGCGTTCCATTCGCCGACCACACGAGTTATTTTCGGCAGAAGGTAATGGAGGCAACCTCTAGGACGATTCCCTATGAACGGGAGCGTGGGACAAGGAATCAACACATTTCAGAGACCCCTTAGTGGATCTCTTTTCGGGGGGCGTTCATCGTCTCTACGGACTCTTCAGGAACTAATGCCATTGTGAAAAGTGATGGCTGGTGGATATCATCCGCTTTGCCTCCCATACGACTCCTGTCATCAGGATGGGTATCAAATGGAAGTAGGTGTCTCCTCACCCCATCTATACGCGAGGGCGATAACAGTTGTCGCCGACGTATCGGGGATACGACATTAGGCTATGCCGTACATTGCAAATATATATATGCGGGTTGGGAGTCGGGGGACACAGGATCATCTAAATTGGAGCTCTTTGTGTTGCCCGCACATGGGTGGAGCGTGATTATCTTACACGACCCCACTGGATCGGTTTGGGACCTGATCCTGAGGCCGTGGAAGGTGCATGGGGCGTCATGGCAAGGTGGCCTCAGGGCAGTCAATTTGTAATGTGGGGTGGGGCTTGCATTGCCTTGCTTACAGTAATATTCTAACACTTTACAACGGACGTACTAGCTTCGTGTTTTCCGCCAAGTAACTCCGCACCGGGTCAGAACCGCCGATGGCGCGTTCGGAGCTTCAGAATAGATTGCACACCCATAGAGGCGTCGCTTCATGGTCGTGCCCGGAGGATGTCGTTTCGAGCTGAGTTCCATGTTGTAAATCAGGGCGGCTCTAGCCTGACATTACGGACAGAACAGGCCAAGTGACAGCGGTAATGAGAAGGAGTTAGCGTTACTTTGCATAAATACAAAAATAGCGGGTACTGGAATATCCGCTGGTCGGGAGCAGAACACAGCCTCTACGTACCCGTCTGTTATAAAGGGATGTAAACATCCTTGCCTAACCGCCAAACCCCACAAGCCTCAACATCCTAACAGCACACACCGAACAATCGTTTCTTTCTTTCTTCATGGCTGCACTCGCACTCTCTGTTCCTCTCGCCCGCATCACCTCGGCAAAGACAACAATGACAATCAAAGGACAACGGCGCTCCACTGCTTCTAAACACCGACGAGGTGTGCCAGTTCGCTGTTGCGGACAGCCATCCACCCGCAGAAGCTAATGCACATCCATACAGCGTCAGACGTTTCTCTGTCTCCCAGCCGTCCTATATTCTCACAGCCGGAACATACAACACAGCCACGAATACCCTCGCCGACGCGTACTCCGACTTTATCACCCGATGTCCTCGCGTCTGTTCTGGTGCCCACCCCGGCACTGATAGACGCCCCTGACGATCGTCCTCGATCCGAGGTACCTTCGGGGGGGAGCCAGCCACAACGCTGGGATCTGCTATCGTGGAGGCTATTGCCCGAGAAGCTGCTGCATTTCGATCCGTCCAAAGACCCTAGGTATGTGTGCCCTGTCTGGGACGTCTGTGTTCACTGACCAAATCGCAACAATCCATGCAGGCTGTTGACACTTTGAAGCAGGTGTCGAAGATCGATGATTCTGACTTGTTTCTGTTACTGTACCCTTGCGTTATACCACACCCACACACGTCCGTCCTGTATTCAGTACTTGCTCTGTGAATAATAGTAATCCCATTGTTTGCCAAGCGTTTTCTCAAACTGGGGGGCCTCGGTAAATTCCGAGTACGCGTCGTCAACCTTATAGTGGGGTGTTTGTCGATCCTTCCGCAACCGGATGCAAATACTGTTGCTACGATGCGACTCAACGCCAAGACCCTTAGTGGCCCAAAACCTCGAAAAAATCAAATTGCGAATTTGGTCCTAGACAGTTGGTCAAATTTTCATTAGACTGTTCCTTTTAAGCGGATCATGGTGGTGTACTTATCGTTAGTCCCAACTTTACCAGGACCTAGTGATGCCGCGACTCGATTTTCGGCGACTTCCAGCGACGTTCAAGTGACTTCATACAACTTCCAAGTCACAGTCGAGTCGCAAGTTGTGACTGCTGGCACTTTCCATATGTGCATATAATATTCATTGCTCATCATCAAATAGACTGGCCTTTTCCACCAAATCAATGCAATTGACATCCCCACCGCAAAATATTGTTCAGTTTTGATTGATGAGAAGCCTGCTCCATCTGTATTTATGCGAGGTCTGTTGTCCAGCCATCCGTGAAGTTCAGGCAATTCTTTTTCAACATAACCTTTAAGGCCTCCACAATTTTGGGTTTGAGACGACTGTGCGGCTTTGTTATTGTCTCGGAGCTTGAAGAAAAAAATGAAAGTGTGAGGATCTTGGTTTAGAAATTTGGGACTGGTGTGGGATCGAGACAATGACTATTATGAACAGTCTCCTTTGTCCAGATGATTTACAAATTACTGTACAATGTCTACAGAGCCGGCTTGTTTTGACTTCTATCTTGTATGTACGGAAGTTGTACTTCTTTCTCTTTCAAGGCTCTGGCAACGTGTTTATCAATCTATATTACAGGCAGTTTCAGCAGTGCACATAGAATTCTAACATGCAGTAAGAGTAATGTACAGTTAATAACAATATAAATGCCATAGAATTGATTTGGCCGGATGCTCGCGCGGACCAAATGTATGCGGCTGTAAAGGAGAGGCAATGCAGAGTGTGACAACGACGACAACGACTCATCGCAACTACCGCTCCTTAGAAACAGGGCATCACGTGCTGTTCGGATACATCCGGTTGCGGAAGGATCGACATACGACCCCTTATAGTCTACTGATGGCAACAAAGCGGGCTTTGACTTTCCAACACATCTGGTGACGCACATATAGCGAGTCGCTTTATACTGGCGCCAAGTTCATCATTTGTGCTGCATTCGATCTCGCAGGAACTCATTTTTCCAGAGTAAGGACGTGCCATTCCTAAAGGTCACGAGCACGTGAACCACCATCTTCGGCTGCCTGTTCAAGATGGTATTGTTGCTGGGCACTGATACGTGAGCCACAGAAGGGCCCATCGCTGCGAACAAGAACTGCGAAAAAGGCTAGTCTGACATCCTACCCCATTGAACTTTGACAATAGTCATCATTTCTCCTCTTTCCGTGAATTCGGTCATTCAGATCTACTGTATCGCTAAAAATATTCGATGTCGCTGGCGGTACGGCTGCCGATACGGAATTCACAACAGCAGTTATTTCCTCCAATATCGAACTGCGGTGCTTGGAACTCTAGGCGCAAGTCACGCGTCGTAATGACCATGACGACGCTGAGGCAATATATCTCGGGTTCGTCACCTTCCGTAATATAACTGTACACTTGTTTGTTGTGCGGCACTCAGGACGTGCTGACTGGTTGTTTAGTGCCGTTGCTTCTTTTTCAGATATCAGGGCGCCAGTGGTGCCGCTCTAGTCCTCGGCGGGGTGGAATCGACGGGCGTACATCTCTTCATTATAACACCTCACGGGAGCAGGATAAATTGTTATGTGTCACAATAGGTTCTGGAAGTCTTGCTGCCATCGCCGTATTCGAAAGTCTCTGGCAGAGAGACCTCGAGGTGAGTTCAGTTAGTCTCCTATGTGCGCACCTGCGCATAGAGCACCTTAAGTATATACTAATCGGTGGTTGTCTAGGTGGAAAGCCGATAAATCTCGTGATTGCGGCATTCTCGCCGGTGGCTTCAGCGATCTCGGCTTCTGGCTCGAACGTAGACCTGTGCGCTATCACCACAGAGGGTACAACAATGCTACGAAATTATGTGACCCCAACGAGCGGGTGCCAGAGGGAGCGATACAGGCTCAGGCTGGGGACGACGGCCTAGACCATGGAAAGTGTGTGCAAGTTCATCTGGTAAGGTTTGAGTGATGTAGCCTCCCACATTTTCCACTGCAATACACTTGCGCAAAGCATCTCGCCCGGCCGCGCGTAGGATGTGCCTCGCGAGTATTTCACAACGCAACTGCTGCATTGTGTGCTGAATGTCTCCCTGCAATCTCAACACTGGCTCGCTTATGAAGGTTCCAGCCATGGCTGGGGGTCGTGGGGGTGTGCTCTCCCTTCGTGGGCTCTACCCAGTGTATTCTGGCCAGGTATGATAGACTTAATGTCTGAAGGATCTTGTAAGCCGGACTGATCATGACTTTTAAATGTCAGAGAACTTGATGCGCTGATTTCTGGGGCAGGTACGTGTGACCTGTGTGCACATATTCTGATGATTTTCATCTAGTGTGGCCTTCCCAAATCATTTCCTTTGAGGAGGCTCAGGCTCAAGGGTGGTTTATTGGATAATGGAAGGGAGAGTCTATTCAATATTACGAATGGCTTGGAATGAATGGGATATTGCAGCTTGGCGGACTGACTTCCGTTTAATCGAGTGGAGTTACCAGGCAAGGTGACGTAGATCAAGACCCCGAACGCGTCATTGGCATGCCTAGAATCGATGATTTTGTGGCTGAAGTTCCCCCCAGCTCTCTTGGCAGCTCTTCTATATTTGTTGGGGTGTTTTTGTGCTTCAAACATTTATGAGCCAAATGATTCTTAATGCAACTGGTCATTAACCTAAATAAAGGCTTGCGCCTTGCTCTACCTGCCACAGAGGCATAGGTAGGCATTTGTTCAAGGCGAACACATGAGAGATACTGTGTCCCTGTCTCGGAAGCCAACCAAAAGGGAATGGTTTGAGTGCATATCTCATCTGTGATTTGGCCTGGATACTGTTTCATGAAGGTGTGGTTTGTTGTTTTCTAGTGGGGTGCAATTTTCAATATGAGTATAAATCTTGGGATGTTCTTGGGCAATGGTAATATGGTCAAGGTTGGCTGTGCTCTTGCTAATGAAACTTTGCCGGGTTGTGTTTCTCTGAGTAACCTAAGTGCATAATAGCTTCTTGAACTAGTGATGCAGGTGAAGAAGCAAGGCCCAGACAGGACAACATTCATCTTGTACGCCTAAGAAGACAGCACCTGCTATACTAACATCCCAAAGGAGCCACTGGTGATTTTGTAGCTTTGAGTTTGAGCGCTTATGAGAATCTCTAACAAATGGAAGGTGAATTCAAAAGAGCATAACTGTAATTTTTTTTTTTTTTTGTATTTTGTATTCAGCTCCTGTTAACAGTCGTACTCATAACCTCATCAATGATCACTTTATCCTTGTGCGATGTATCTTGGCCATGTATTCAAGCCCACTTTTTTGTAATCCCTCCTTGATCTTCTAATAATAAGTAAGATACACGTGTAATTCCAATCCTGTAGAAGACAGAATATATTGTCCTGTGATTTGTCTTTCTTTCTCACCAATTCCTCTCTTGCTGAAGTCTCCCTGAGAATTCAGTTCTTCACTCTGCTTCTCCACATTCCTCATCTCCTGTGAATTAATCCTTGATGTCACAAGATCCTTGTTCAAATCATAATTAAGGGTCTCTCGCTCCATAACTTAGTCTGATTACATAATCAGCCTCCCCAGAACTATGATGACGTTAACATCCTGGTCACATGAAATGACTTCCTCTTGGGTTACACTTCAATCTGTACTGTGGAGGTTGAAAGAGGGGGATGTTAAACAAGGCAGATGTGTGAATGCGCCAGCATCAGCAAAATAATTCCATATATGACATGGCTTATGGATTTGTCCACAGGATCCTTTTCCCTCAGTCCACTGGTATTGGCAACTGAGGGAAGATTGTGACGTTATCCCTTGCTCTGCGCCTTGCCACCCAAACATGTAGCTTACATCCTATTAAGAGATAATACATCCTGCAGTCGACTGTATCATGATGAGCTTAACATCCTATTACGGTTATGGGTGTCAGGATGCAATTGACATTTGGCTTGCTTGGCTTGTGGACTTACCCATCTAAAGTATGCATTCCTCATTCAACTCTATCATATGAGCACTACTCTCTTACTGCTCTCATCTCCTCTCCCTCCATTCAGTCGGGGGTTTTGTCATCCTTGCATGTTTGGCATTCTCTTATTTGTTATTGCCCTCATTACTATTGGGCCTTGACTGGGCAGCTGTGGGTAGGTCATCAACCAGTGGCAGCATTGGACCTTGTCAGCACCTCTTGTCACTCACCTCCCCCTGTGAGTCAATGCAGTTGCCAAATCCGACTCCTCTTCCTCCTCTCCTACTCTGCCCCATCTCCCTGAACCTCACCACCCTCCAAATCTGCCCTCTGGTCCAGCATCATACAGTCCTTCAGCTCCATTGACACCTTTTGGGTGTACCAGGAATAAACTTGCTTGGAAGTAAATATGACTAAGGGGGGATGCATATGGAGTTGGGGCATAGCATGTGGAGGTGGCAACAGGATTTGTAACATGGGTGTGTCAGCTTAGTGAGGCTTAATGGTGGTGTGGGGCTGATTTGAAATGGCTGCATCTGTGATGGAGATGTATCATCTTGATGGGCTGTGGTGGCTGTGTGCAGGAAGTATACTTATCACATTACGGGCAGCCTAATTTGGTATGCTAATTAGGTAGTCTTTTTTTGGTATTGAAAGCAGGTCTAATAGGCCCATGCCACATGGCCCAACTGTAATCAGGCTGATGGCATTGGCCCATGGTCCCACCTGAAATTATGGTTCCATGGGGCAGTGCAGGCAATTTTTTAGACCCTGGCCCATTGAAAACGATAGTCCTCCAGCTTAGAGTCTTACTGGCAAGCCTCCTCCCCCAGCTATATTCTCTTTTTTTGTCCGAACTGATGGTAATCGCTGCTTTATCTCTGCAATGGAGTTTTTTTTTTTAAGTCATCATGTTACCTTCTTTTCATTACTCTTCCAAGTCATATGCAGGCATAGTTACAATCAAAGCATTATATATTCGCAAAACAAGGTAGTCTAAAATGAGAAGTCATATTGACCAGGAATGGGAATGATGTGCAATGAGGAATCACAATGACACGAGGCGTGGTCAGTTTATATAGACCTAAGTTTAGGTCACCTCAGTCAGCGCACTTGGGACTATTCTTCAAAGGCATGTCGAACAACATCAAATTAATTGCCTAGTGAGGCCTCAAAAATCCATTGATTCTCAAATATTTAACAGGGTGACTTAGGTCAATCTGTAAGTCTCGCATAGGATTTTGATATCAAAACTCATAATTGCCTGGGGGTATCAGGATAGCCCTGGCAAGCCAGGAATGCCCCCGTGGGTTCAAATGGGCCATACAGGGCTTATCGGCAAACTATGATTATTTACTTATTATTGTTTGTTCTCATGGATAATCATTAATTTATTGCCTCCCATACGACTCCTGTCATCAGGATGGGTATCAAATGGAAGTAGGTGTCTCCTCACCCCATCTATACGCGAGGGCGATAACAGTTGTCGCCGACGTATCGGGGATACGACATTAGGCTATGCCGTACATTGCAAATATATATATGCGGGTTGGGAGTCGGGGGACACAGGATCATCTAAATTGGAGCTCTTTGTGTTGCCCGCACATGGGTGGAGCGTGATTATCTTACACGACCCCACTGGATCGGTTTGGGACCTGATCCTGAGGCCGTGGAAGGTGCATGGGGCGTCATGGCAAGGTGGCCTCAGGGCAGTCAATTTGTAATGTGGGGTGGGGCTTGCATTGCCTTGCTTACAGTAATATTCTAACACTTTACAACGGACGTACTAGCTTCGTGTTTTCCGCCAAGTAACTCCGCACCGGGTCAGAACCGCCGATGGCGCGTTCGGAGCTTCAGAATAGATTGCACACCCATAGAGGCGTCGCTTCATGGTCGTGCCCGGAGGATGTCGTTTCGAGCTGAGTTCCATGTTGTAAATCAGGGCGGCTCTAGCCTGACATTACGGACAGAACAGGCCAAGTGACAGCGGTAATGAGAAGGAGTTAGCGTTACTTTGCATAAATACAAAAATAGCGGGTACTGGAATATCCGCTGGTCGGGAGCAGAACACAGCCTCTACGTACCCGTCTGTTATAAAGGGATGTAAACATCCTTGCCTAACCGCCAAACCCCACAAGCCTCAACATCCTAACAGCACACACCGAACAATCGTTTCTTTCTTTCTTCATGGCTGCACTCGCACTCTCTGTTCCTCTCGCCCGCATCACCTCGGCAAAGACAACAATGACAATCAAAGGACAACGGCGCTCCACTGCTTCTAAACACCGACGAGGTGTGCCAGTTCGCTGTTGCGGACAGCCATCCACCCGCAGAAGCTAATGCACATCCATACAGCGTCAGACGTTTCTCTGTCTCCCAGCCGTCCTATATTCTCACAGCCGGAACATACAACACAGCCACGAATACCCTCGCCGACGCGTACTCCGACTTTATCACCCGATGTCCTCGCGTCTGTTCTGGTGCCCACCCCGGCACTGATAGACGCCCCTAACGATCGTCCTCGATCCGAGGTACCTTCGGAAGGTAGCCAGCCACAACGGCGAAAACGCTGGGGTCTGCCATTGTGGGGGCTATTGCCCGAGAAGCTGCTGCATTTCGATCCGTCCAAAGACCCTAGGTATGTGTGCCCTGTCTGGGACGTCTGTGTTCACTGACCAAATCGCAACAATCCATGCAGGCTGTTGGCACTTTGAAGCAGGTGTCGAAGATCGATGATTCTGACTTGTTTCTGTTACTGTACCCTTGCGTTATACCACACCCACACACGTCCGTCCTGTATTCAGTACTTGCTCTGTGAATAATAGTAATCCCATTGTTTGCCAAGCGTTTTCTCAAACTGGGGGGCCTCGGTAAATTCCGAGTACGCGTCGTCAACCTTATAGTGGGGTGTTTGTCGATCCTTCCGCAACCGGATGCAAATACTGTTGCTACGATGCGACTCAACGCCAAGACCCTTAGTGGCCCAAAACCTCGAAAAATCAAATTGCGAATTTGGTCCTAGACAGTTGGTCAAATTTTCATTAGACTGTTCCTTTTAAGCGGATCATGGTGGTGTACTTATCGTTAGTCCCAACTTTACCAGGACCTAGTGATGCCGCGACTCGATTTTCGGCGACTTCCAGCGACGTTCAAGTGACTTCATACAACTTCCAAGTCACAGTCGAGTCGTCAAGTTGTGACTGCTGGCACTTTCCATATGTGCATATAATATTCATTGCTCATCATCAAATAGACTGGCCTTTTCCACCAAATCAATGCAATTGACATCCCCACCGCAAAATATTGTTCAGTTTTGATTGATGAGAAGCCTGCTCCATCTGTATTTATGCGAGGTCTGTTGTCCAGCCATCCGTGAAGTTCAGGCAATTCTTTTTCAACATAACCTTTAAGGCCTCCACAATTTTGGGTTTGAGACGACTGTGCGGCTTTGTTATTGTCTCGGAGCTTGAAGAAAAAAATGAAAGTGTGAGGATCTTGGTTTAGAAATTTGGGACTGGTGTGGGATCGAGACAATGACTATTATGAACAGTCTCCTTTGTCCAGATGATTTACAAATTACTGTACAATGTCTACAGAGCCGGCTTGTTTTGACTTCTATCTTGTATGTACGGAAGTTGTACTTCTTTCTCTTTCAAGGCTCTGGCAACGTGTTTATCAATCTATATTACAGGCAGTTTCAGCAGTGCACATAGAATTCTAACATGCAGTAAGAGTAATGTACAGTTAATAACAATATAAATGCCATAGAATTGATTTGGCCGGATGCTCGCGCGGACCAAATGTATGCGGCTGTAAAGGAGAGGCAATGCAGAGTGTGACAACGACGACAACGACTCATCGCAACTACCGCTCCTTAGAAACAGGGCATCACGTGCTGTTCGGATACATCCGGTTGCGGAAGGATCGACATACGACCCCCTTATAGTCTACTGATGGCAACAAAGCGGGCTTTGACTTTTCCAACCACATCTGGTGACGCACATATAGCGAGTCGCTTTATACTGGCGCCAAGTTCATCATTTGTGCTGCATTCGATCTCGCAGGAACTCATTTTTCCAGAGTAAGGACGTGCCATTCCTAAAGGTCACGAGCACGTGAACCACCATCTTCGGCTGCCTGTTCAAAGATGGTATTGTTGCTGGGCACTGATACGTGAGCCACAGAAGGGCCCATCGCTGCGAACAAGAACTGCGAAAAAGGCTAGTCTGACATCCTACCCCATTGAACTTTGACAATAGTCATCATTTCTCCTCTTTCCGTGAATTCGGTCATTCAGATCTACTGTATCGCTAAAAATATTCGATGTCGCTGGGCGGTACGGCTGCCGATACGGAATTCACAACAGCAGTTATTTCCTCCAATATCGAACTGCGTGCTTGGAACTCTAGGCGCAAGTCACGCGTCGTAATGACCATGACGACGCTGAGGCAATATATCTCGGGGTTCGTCACCTTCCGTAATATAACTGTACACTTGTTTGTTGTGCGGCACTCAGGACGTGCTGACTGGTTGTTTAGTGCCGTTGCTTCTTTTCAGATATCAGGGCGCCAGTGGTGCCGCTCTAGTCCTCGGCGGGGTGGAATCGACGGGCGTACATCTCTTCATTATAACACCTCACGGAGCAGGATAAATTGTTATGTGTCACAATAGGTTCTGGAAGTCTTGCTGCCATCGCCGTATTCGAAAGTCTCTGGCAGAGAGACCTCGAGGTGAGTTCAGTTAGTCTCCTATGTGCGCACCCTGCGCATAGAGCACCTTACGTATATACTTAATCGTGGTTGTCTAGGTGGAAAGCCGGATAAATCTCGTGATTGCGGCCATTCTCGCCGGTGGCTTCAGCGATCTCGGCTTCTGGCTCGAACGTAGACCTGTGCGCTATCACCACAGAGGGTACAACAATGCTACGAAATTATGTGACGCCCAACGAGCGGGGTGCCAGAGGGAAGCGATACAGGCTCAGGCTGGGGACGACGGCCTAGACCATGGAAAGTGTGTGCAAGTTCATCTGGTAAGGTTGAGTGATGTAGCCTCCCAACATTTTCCACTGCAATACACTTGCGCAAAGCATCTCGCCGGCCGCGCGCTAGGATGTGCCTCGCGAGTATTTCACAACGCACTGCTGCATTGTGTGCTGAATGTCTCCCTGCAATCTCAACACCTGGCTCGCTATGACGGTTCCAGCCATGGCTGGGGGTCGTGGGGGTTGTGCTCTCCCTTCGTGGGCTCTACCAGTGTATTCTGGCCCAGGTATATCGACTTAATGTCTGAAGGATCTGTAAAGCCGACATGATCATGACTTTTAAATGTCAGAGAACTTGATGCGCTGATTCTTGCGGGCCAGGTACGGTGTGACCTGTGTCACATATTCTGATGATTATTCATCTAGTGTGGCCTTCCCAAATCATTTCCTTTGAGGAGGCTCAGGCTCAAGGGTGGATTTATTGGATATGGAAGGTGAGAGTCTATTCATATTACACATGCTTGGATGAATGGGATATTGCACTTGCGGACTGACTCCGTTAATGAGTGGAGTTACCAGCAAGGTGAGCAGGTAGATCAAGACCCCGAAACCTCATTGGCTGCCTAGATCCGATGATTTGTGGCTGAAGTTCCCCCCCAGCTCTCTTGCAGCTCTTCTATATGTTGTGGGGTGTTTTGTCTTCAAACTATTTATGACCAAATGATATCTAATGCAACTGGTCAATTAACCCTAAATAAAGGCTTGCCTTGCTCTACTGCCACAGAGGCATAGGTAGCATTTGTTCAGCAGAACACATGAGAGATACTGTGTCCCTGTCTCGGAAGCCAACCAAAGGGAATGGTTGTGATGGCATATCATCATCTGTGATTTGCCTGGAATACTGTTCATGAAGGTGTGGTTTGATTGTTTTCTAGGTGGGGTGCCAATTTTCAATATGAGTATAAATCTTGGGGATGTTCTTGCCAATGGGTATATGGTCAAGGTTGGCTGTGCTCTGCTAATGAAACTTTGCCTGGTTGTGTTTCTCTGAGTACACTAAGTGCACTAATAGCTTCTTGACTAGTGATCAGGCTGGAGAACAGGCCAGACAGGACAACATTCATTTGTACCCTAGAACACAGCACCTGCTATACTAACCTCCCAAAGGCAGCCAAACTGGTGATTTTGTCAGCTTGAGTTTGAGCCGGCTTATGAGATCTCTACACAAATGGAAGGTGAACTCAAAAGAGCATACATGTATTGTATTTTGTATTCACTCCCTGTTACAAGTCGTACTCATAACCTCATCACATGATCACTTATCCTTGTGCCATGTATCTTGCCATGTATTCAGCTCCACTTTCTTTAGTAATCCCTCCTTGATCTTCTATATAAGTAGATACACCTGTATTCTCAATCCCTAAGAAGATCAAGAATATATTGTCCTGTGATTGTCTCTTCTCACCAATTCCTCCTCTTGTCTTGAGTCTCCCTGAGAATTCAGTTCCTTCACTCTGCTTCTCCACATTCTCATCTCCTGTGACATTAATCCTTGATGTCACAAAGCTCCTTGTCAATCATATTAAGGGTCTCTCCCTCATACTTAGTCTGATTACATAATCACCTCCCCAAACTATGAATGACCCTTAACAATCCTGGTCCACATGAAATACCTTCTCTTGGGTTACAACTTCAAAATCTGTACTGGTGGAGGGTGAAAGAGGGGGATGTTAACAAGGCAGATGTGTGAATGCCCCAGCATCAGCATCCAATATCATGACCTGCCTTCTGGATTTGTCCACAGGATCCTTTTCCCTCAGTCCACTGTATTGCAACTGAGGTAAAGTGACCTATCCCTTGCTCCTGCCCCCTTGCTCACCAAACATGTAGCTTACATCTATTAAGTACATAATACATCCTCAGTCCACTGTATCATGACTGAGCTTACATCTATTAGGTTATGGGTGTCAGGATCAAATTGACATTTGCTTCTGCTTGTGGACTTACCCATCAAAGTATCATTCCTCATCAACTCTATCATATGGCACCTACTTCTTCAACTGCTCTCATCTCCTCTCTCCCTCCATTCAGTCAGGGGGTTATTGTCATCCTTGCCATTATTGGCATTTCTCTTATTGTTATTGCCCTCATACTATTGGGCCTTGACTGGCAGGCTGTGGGCTAGGTCATCAACCAGTGGCAGCATTGGGAGCCTTGTCAGCACCTCTTGTCCCCTCACTCCCCATGTGAGTCAATGCAGTTGCCAATCCAGACTCCTCCTCCTCCTCCTCCTACTCTGCCCCCATTCCCTGAATCCTCACCACCCCTCCCAATCCTGGCTCCCTCAGCATCACTACAGTCCTTCAACTCCATTGACACCTTTGGGGTACCCAGGAATACACTGCCTTGGAAGTATATGCACTAAGGGGGATGCATATGGAAGTTGGGGCATAGCCATGTGGAGGTGCACACAGGATTTGTAACATGGCTGTGTCAGCTTAGTGAGGCTTAATGGTGGCTGTGGAGGCTGATTGATGGGCTGCATCTGTGATGGAGATGTATCATCTTGATGGGCTGTGGTGGCTGTGTGCAGGAAGTAGTACTTATACACCTTAGGCAGCCCTATTTGGTATCTAATTAGGTAGTCTTTTTTTGGTATGAAAGCAGGTCTAATAGGCCTATGCACACATGGCCCCACATGTACTCAGCTGCTGGCATGGGCCCATGGTCCCACCTGAAAAATTAGGTCTCATGGGGCCATGCCAGGCAATTTTTTAGACCCTGGCCCCATGAAAACATATCCTCAGCTTAGAGTCTTACTGGCAAGCCTCATCCCCAGCTATAATTCCTTTTTTGTCCAACTGATGGTATCTGCATGCTTTATCTCTGCAATGGAGTTTTTTTTTTTACAAGTCCATCATTACCTTCTTTTCATTACTCTTCCAAGTCCATATGCAGCAATAGTTCCAATCAAAAGCATTATAATATTCCAAAACAAGGTAGTCTAAATGAGAAGTCATATTGACAGGAAATGGGAATGATGTGCAATGAGGAAATCACAATGACACCAGGCTGGTCAGTTATATACCCTACCTAAGTTAGGTACACCTCAGTCAGCCACTTGGACTGATCTCAAAAGGCATGTCGAACCACATCAAATTAATTGCCTATGAGGCATCAAAATCCTTTGATCTCAAATAATTTCAACAGGGTGACCTTAGGTCAATCTGTAAGTCTGCCCATAGGCATTTTGATATCAAACTCATATTTGCCTGGGGGTATCAGGATAGGCCCTGGCAAGCCCAGGAATGCCCCCACGTGGGTCAATGGGCCATACAGGCTTATCGGCAACTATGATTATTTACTTATTATTGTTTGTTCTCATGGATAATCATTAATTTATTATATACACATCTATCTATGGGCATGTGTTTCATTCACTGGGTTCTGGTTCAAGCAATGTCCTAGAGAAATCACTAAGATGTTAGTTAAAATTTATAACCAGCACAAAAAGAGCAGCATTTGCTGCTCTTTTTGTGCAGTTGCATACACTACTTATATATTACCACACACCTGCTGCAGTGGGTGTGTGGTTTGGGTGGTTTTGTTTGGTGGGTGGCCATTTGGCCAGTGTTTGTTCTGCAGATTGTTGTTTGGGGGGGTCTGTCTGTCTCTTTGGGCTGTGGGTTGTTGTTTCGCCGCTTCTGGTTCAGGCGATGTCCTAGAGTAACAGGTATGTTAGTTACAATTTGAAATTAGCACAAAGAGAGCAGCATGTGCTGCTCTCTTTGTGTGGTCACCTAGACAGGAGACTTACCTATATATAACCACACACACCCCACAGTGGGTGTGTGGGTTTTTGTATGGTGGACCTCTGTTTGCGGGTCTGCATTTGGCGGGTCTTGATTCGGCGAGTCTTGATTCAGCAGGTCTTGATTCGGTGGGCATTCGTATGTCAGGTTTTGGTGGTGGGCATTCGTTTGGCAGGTTTGCAGTCAGGGGTTTGTGGGGGTTTGAGTTCAAGATCTAGAAGAATAAATTATGTTAGTTAAATCATTAAAAACATTGCAAGAAGAGCAGCTTATGCTGCTCTTCTTGCACCACAAAATAAATAAATAAAAACTCATCTTGTAGCACCACACACCAGCCGTGTGGTGGGTGTGTGGTGCCCTGTTTTGCACTGTGGCCATGTTTTGATTTGGTAGGGCCTGGGGTTTCATTCACTGGGTTGTCACTCGAGGGGGGGGGGTTGTTTGCACAGTTTCGTTCACTGGGTCTTCATTTGGTGGGTTTGTGGTTGGGGGTTCATGTAGATTCGAGTCTAGGAACTACAAAAATTAATTTAAGATTAAAGCAGCACAAAAAGAGCAGCTTACGCTGCTCTTTTTGCATGGCTGTAGATATTGGGGGGGGAAACTGTCAGGGTTTGTCCCTTACTCTGGTCCACTCCAGATCACTCTGGTCCTTGTCCACCCACCTCCAGTCCAGTTCTCCGCTTAGTTCCTTCGCCCAAGTCCACTTTGCTTCTGGCTTGATTCCAGTTTGACTCCGATCCAACCCTATCTTGGTTTCATTTCCCTTTCATTTCCCATTGCTTCCGGTTTGTCCCCTGGCTGAGTTCCTGTTCCTGTTCCTGTCCCCCTTGTAACCACCCACAGTTTAGCAATCCCTCCCCCGTAGTATAGTCATCATGTATAAGTAGTCCAAGAGCGAAGTCCAGAGACCCCAGCTTTGGTCTCTCAGGATTTCCGCTGTTACTCTGGACTACAGGTCAGCCTTCATGTATTCTGTATTCATATTACATAATCTCAGGATTTCCGCTGTTACTCCGGACTACAGCTCCAAGTATTATCCAGTCAACTCCACGAGCTTAAGGACTGCCATGCTCATTTCCACCTAGTCCCTTCTGGGCTGCTGGACCGCTCCTCTGACATCCCTAACCTCCTTATCTCATTCTTGCCCAGATTCTTGCAGACTTAGCTGGACTTACACCAGACTTAGCCGGAATTATTTGTGTTTACATTTGTTTGGTGCCCTCGTCGCAGCGTGGCCATGACAGAAACCCACCATGTATTGTACCACACACCCGCTGCAGTGGGTGTGTGGTTCCTGGGGGGCACTTGTTGGGCATGTTGCCACTTGGCGGCTTTCATCATGCCTTGTTTTGTGTCCAGTGGGTGGGTTTTCATTTGGCAGGTCATTGATGGGCAGGTTTTCACTTTGCAGGCTGCTGGGCAGTGGGTTTTCATTTCGTGGGGCTTTGGCTGGTGGGTCTGTGTTTGGGGCTCATGTGGGTTGAGGTCATGACCTATAATATTAAAAGATTTGTTAGTCATGAACATTCAAAACCAGCACAAAAAGAGCAGCAAAAGCTGCTCTTTTTGCACTGTGATATCTACTAGGAGAAGAACTTACCTGATACAACCACACACCCGCCGCTGCAGGTGTGTGGTTGTTTGCTTGCCTTTCTAGGCAGTGGCGGTCCAGTTGGGTAGCTGCAAAGAGAGAGTGCAACTCAATGCCGGCAATTGCTGGAACCCAAAAAGCATGCAAGTCCTGGCACCATGAGCACAATCTCAATTAATAGCAAATATCTAGACATGAAATAAATAATATATAATAGATATGAGTCCTAAAATGCAGAGAAGACAACAATAATAGGTCAGAGCTCAATAAGGCATGAGATGCCTAATTGAGCTCTGACCTATTATCATCATCTTCTTTTCATTTTTGGACTCATATTTATTATATATTATTTATTTCATGTCTAGATATTTGCTATGAATTGAGATTGTGCTCATGCCACCAGGACTTGAGTGCTTTTTGGGTTCCAGCAATTGCCAGCATTGAGTCACGTTCTTTCTTCGCAACTCCACACCCACTGAACACAACCACCCAGAAAGGGAAGCAGGGAAAACACCCAAGAATGGAAGCAGACAACCACACACCCGCCGCTGCAGGTGTGTGGTCATCTAAAGTGAGTGTTTTTTTTAATCATAGTAGCTACAATGGTGCAAAAAGAGCAGTGAAAGCTGCTCTTTTTGTGCTACTTTGGATTTTTTTACTAACACATCTTTTATTATTCTAGATCATGACCTGGTCCATGGTGACAATTTGCCAAGCGATGAGGCCCCCAAATGGGAAGGCCCAACCAGGAATGCAACAGATGCCAATGTGCCAAATGACAATGTGCCAAACAACGACATGCAATGCACCAAATGGCAATGTGCCAAACAACAATGCGCCAAATGATAACACGACAGACACCAGTGTGACAGACGACAAGGGGCCCAAGGAACCACACACCCACTGCAGTGGGTGTGTGGTAGTATTCCTAAGGTGAGTCCCCCTGGTAGATACAGCCATGCAAAAAGAGCAGCTTTCGCTGCTCTTTTTGCGCTGCCTTCACTTAACTAACTTGTTTTTCTATTTAGGTCTTTGCCTTTCACCCGAGTGAATAATGACCCCCACGACCCCAGGTATCGAAACCTGAGCAGCAGTATGAACAGGCACCCAAGAGCCTGTTCGCCCCTCCACAGTGCAAAATAAAGTACCACACCCACAGCAGCAGGTGTGGTACTACAAGATGAGTATTTTTTTTTTGTGGTGCAAGAAGAGCAGTGCAAGCTGCTCTTCTTGTGATGCTTTAATATTTAACTAACATCTTTATTTTTCTAGATCTGGGACTTGAACCCACACAAACTGCGACCCCAAACCCCGCGACTGCAACCCCGTGATCCCAAACCCACCGAGTGAAGCCCCGTGATCCCAAAACTGCCAAACAAAGGCCTGCAAGCCAAACCCCTGGAACAAAACTGTGGAACAGGGTTCCCCCAAGTGGAACCCTGGCCAACAATGGACATATGAACCACACCTGCTGGGGCAGGTGTGTTCATTTAAGGTATGTTTTTTGAGTTTCTATACATTACAGTGGTGTAAAAGGAGCAGCCATGGCTGCTCTTTTTGTGCTGCTTTGACTTGTAACTAATGTATTGTTTATCGTAGCCCACAAGCTGAGCCCAGCCCCCATCCCCAAACCTGGTGAGCGATGACCTGACAAATGGCAGGCGAGTAACACAGGAATGACACCCACTGTGGTGGGTGTGTTAGTGAAAGGTCTTTTTTATTGTATTAGATACAGTCACACAGAAGGAGCTGCTCTGGCTGCTCTTTCTGTGGTACTGGTGAGCCATTGGCTCACCAGATGTATGTGTATAATAAATACATCAATAATAATAATAATAATAATAGTATTTGAATATTAGTAATCATATGCTATCCCTGGGATAGCATGAATTATCACAGGAGCTTCATGGGTTTTTAGCCTATAATCTTATGGCCAGGGCTGCCAACTGGACTCCATTTAGGGAGTGCTCCACAGGCCTCCCCCCTAAACAACAATTTCCCCCCGGAGCTTTCCATCAATGCAATTCCCTTGAAAATGCACACTTAGGTCATCCAAACACATCTATAACATCCCTCAAACTTTCAAATTCATGGCTCCAGTGCCAGAGTCTCTATAATATTTTCAAGTTTCACTGAAATACACCCTCTAGTTGGGACACTTCCAAAGCTCCAATCACTCTGATTTTTTGTAGGCCACACCTGCTCACCATTTGAGCCTCAGCCCCCAAATTTCAGCCCATTCTGAGGACTTTTGATATCTGTCACATGACCAAGATCTTCCCCTCCCCCTGCTTCACTCAGTCCTCTAGTTCATATGGACTTTGTTGCCATCTGGAGTAGTAGCATGTGACAGTGTATGATTCAAATTTCAAGATATTCCATGCAATATTCATGGAGTTATTCAAGAAACATTCTAGATCAATTCAATTTGGGGGTCAGAACAGCAGTATTTCCACTAAATACTGCTGTTCTGACCCCCAAATTGAATTGATCTAGAATGTTTCTTGAATAACTCCATGAATATTGCATGGAATATCTTGAAATTTGAATCATACACTGTCACATGCTACTACTCCAGATGGCAACAAAGTCCATATGAACTAGAGGACTGAGTGAAGCAGGGGGAGGGGAAGATCTTGGTCATGTGACAGATATCAAAAGTCCTCAGAATGGGCTGAAATTTGGGGGCTGAGGCTCAAATGGTGAGCAGGTGTGGCCTACAAAAAATCAGAGTGATTGGAGCTTTGGAAGTGTCCCAACTAGAGGGTGTATTTCAGTGAAACTTGAAAATATTATAGAGACTCTGGCACTGGAGCCATGAATTTGAAAGTTTGAGGGATGTTATAGATGTGTTTGGATGACCTAAGTGTGCATTTTCAAGGGAATTGCATTGATGGAAAGCTCCGGGGGGGAAATTGTTGTTTAGGGGGGAGGCCTGTGGAGCACTCCCTAAATGGAGTCCAGTTGGCAGCCCTGGCCATAAGATTATAGGCTAAAAACCCATGAAGCTCCTGTGATAATTCATGCTATCCCAGGGATAGCATATGATTACTAATATTCAAATACTATTATTATTATTATTATTATTGATGTATTTATTATACACATACATCTGGTGAGCCAATGGCTCACCAGTACCACAGAAAGAGCAGCCAGAGCAGCTCCTTCTGTGTGACTGTATCTAATACAATAAAAAAGACCTTTCACTAACACACCCACCACAGTGGGTGTCATTCCTGTGTTACTCGCCTGCCATTTGTCAGGTCATCGCTCACCAGGTTTGGGGATGGGGGCTGGGCTCAGCTTGTGGGCTACGATAAACAATACATTAGTTACAAGTCAAAGCAGCACAAAAAGAGCAGCCATGGCTGCTCCTTTTACACCACTGTAATGTATAGAAACTCAAAAAACATACCTTAAATGAACACACCTGCCCCAGCAGGTGTGGTTCATATGTCCATTGTTGGCCAGGGTTCCACTTGGGGGAACCCTGTTCCACAGTTTTGTTCCAGGGGTTTGGCTTGCAGGCCTTTGTTTGGCAGTTTTGGGATCACGGGGCTTCGCTCAGTGGGTTTGGGATCACAGGGTTGTGGTCGTGGGGTTTGGGGTTGCAGTTTGTGCAGGTTCAAGTCCCAGATCTAGAAAAATAAAGATGGTAGTTAAATATTAAAGCATCACAAGAAGAGCAGCTTGCACTGCTCTTCTTGCACCACAAAAAAAAAATACTCATCTTGTAGTACCACACCTGCTGCTGTGGGTGTGGTACTTTATTTTGCACTGTGGAGGGGCGAACAGGCTCTTGGGTGCCTGTTCATACTGCTGCTCAGGTTTCGATACCTGGGGTCGTGGGGGTCATTATTCACTCGGGTGAAAGGCAAAGACCTAAATAGACAAACAAGTTAGTTAAGTGAAGGCAGCGCAAAAAGAGCAGCGAAAGCTGCTCTTTTTGCATGGCTGTATCTACCAGGGGGGACTCACCTTAGGAATACTACCACACACCCACTGCAGTGGGTGTGTGGTTCCTTGGGCCCCTTGTCGTCTGTCACACTGGTGTCTGTCGTGTTATCATTTGGCGCATTGTTGTTTGGCACATTGCCATTTGGTGCATTGCATGTCGTTGTTTGGCACATTGTCATTTGGCACATTGGCATCTGTTGCATTCCTGGTTGGGCCTTCCCATTTGGGGGCCTCATCGCTTGGCAAATTGTCACCATGGACCAGGTCATGATCTAGAATAATAAAAGATGTGTTAGTAAAAAAATCCAAAGTAGCACAAAAAGAGCAGCTTTCACTGCTCTTTTTGCACCATTGTAGCTACTATGATTAAAAAAAACACTCACTTTAGATGACCACACACCTGCAGCGGCGGGTGTGTGGTTGTCTGCTTCCATTCTTGGGTGTTTTCCCTGCTTCCCTTTCTGGGTGGTTGTGTTCAGTGGGTGTGGAGTTGCGAAGAAAGAACGTGACTCAATGCTGGCAATTGCTGGAACCCAAAAAGCACTCAAGTCCTGGTGGCATGAGCACAATCTCAATTCATAGCAAATATCTAGACATGAAATAAATAATATATAATAAATATGAGTCCAAAAATGAAAAGAAGATGATGATAATAGGTCAGAGCTCAATTAGGCATCTCATGCCTTATTGAGCTCTGACCTATTATCGTTGTCTTCTTTGCATTTTAGGACTCATATTTATTATATATTATTTATTTCATGTCTAGATATTTGCTATTAATTGAGATTGTGCTCATGGTGCCAGGACTTGCGTGCTTTTTGGGTTCCAGCAATTGCCGGCATTGAGTTGCACTCTCTCTTTGCAGCTACCCAACTGGACCGCCACTGCCTAGAAAGGCAAGCAAACAACCACACACCTGCAGCGGTGGGTGTGTGGTTGTATCAGGTAAGTTCTTCTCCTAGTAGATATCACAGTGCAAAAAGAGCAGCTTTCGTTGCTCTTTTTGCGCTGGTTTTGAATGTTCATGACTAACAAATCTTTTAATATTATAGGTCATGACCTCAACCCACACGAGCCCCAAACACAGACCCACCAGCCAAAGCCCCACAAAATGAAAACCCACTGCCCAGCAGCCTGCAAAGCAAAAACCTGCCCATCAATGACCCACCAAATGAAAACCCACCCACCAGACACAAAACAAGGCATGATGAAAGCCGCCAAGTGGCAACATGCCCAACAAGTGCCCCCCAGGAACCACACACCCGCTGCAGCGGGTGTGTGGTACAATACATGGTGGGTTTCCCCCCCCAATATCTACACCTGCACAAAAAAAGCAGCGTAAGCAGCTCTTTTGTGCTGCTTTAATCTTAAATTAATTTTTGTAGTTCCTAGACTTGAATCTATGTGAACCCCCGACCACAAACCCACCAAATGAAGACCCAGTGAACGAAACTGTGCAAACAACCCCCCCCCTCGAGTGACAACCCAGTGAATGAAACCCCAGGCCCTACCAAATCAAAACGTGGCCACAGTGCAAAACAGGGCACCACACACCCACCACATGGCTGGTGTGTGGTGCTACAAGATGAGTTTTTTATTTATTTATTTTGTGGTGCAAGAAGAGCAGTGTAAGCTCCTCTTCTTGCAATGTTTTAATGATTTAACTAACATAATTTATTCTTCTAGATCTTGAACTCGAACCCCCATGAACCCCCAACCCCAAACTCGCTGAACGAATGCCCACCACCAAAACCCGACATATGAATGCCCACCGAATGAATGCCTGCCAAATGAAGACCTGCTGAATGAAGACCCGCTGAATGAAGACTCACTGAATGAAGACCCACCAAATGCAGACCTGCAAATGGAGGTCCGCTGTACAAAAACCCACATACCCACTGTGGGGTGTGTGTGGTTATATATAGGTAGGTCTCCTGTCTAGGTGACTGCACAAAGAGAGCAGCAAATGCTGCTCTCTTTGTGCTGATTTCAAATTTTAACTAACATACCTAACATACCTGTTACTCTAGGACATCACCTGAACCAGAAGCGGCGAAACAACAACCCGCAGCCCAAAGAGACAGACAGACCCCCCCCCAAATGACAATCTGCCAAACAAACACCAGCCAAATGGCCACCCACCAAACAAAACCACCCAAACCACACACCCACTGCAGCAGGTGTGTGGTAATATATAAGTAGTGTACACAACCATGCAAAAAGAGCAGCAAATGCTGCTCTTTTTGTGCTGGTTATAAATTTCAACTGACATCTTATTGATTTTTCTAGGACATTGCCTGAACCAGAACCCAGTGAATGAAACACACGCCCATAGATAGATGTGTATATAATAAATTAATGATTATCCATGAGAACAAACAATAATAAGTAAATAATCATAGTTGCCGATAAGCCCATATGGCCTGTTGACCTGCTTGGGGCATTCCTGGGCTTGCTGGGGCCTATCCTGATACCCCCAGGCAAATATGAGTTTGATATCAAAATGCCTATGGGCAGACTTACAGATTGACCTAAGGTCACCCTGTTGAAATTATTTGAGATCAAAGGATTTTGATGCCTCATAGGCAATTAATTTGATGTGGTTCGACATGCCTTTTGAGATCAGTCCAAGTGGCTGACCGAGGTGATGGGGCCAGGGTCTAAAAAATTACCTGGCATGGCCCCATGAGACCTAATTTTGCAGGTGGGACCATGGGCCCATGCCAGCAGCTGAGTACATGTGGGGCCATGTGTGCATAGGCCTATTAGACCCACTTTCATACCACAAAAATACTACCTAATTAGATACTGAAATAGGGCTGCCTAAGGTGTACTTATAGCCCTTCATAGTGGGAGGGATCACCAGTTTCAATCTCTCAGGATTCCCACTGCAATAGGTGTGAGACTTGTGTGTCCCTTGTTGTGTGGTGTATACTCAGGATTCCCACTGTGATAGCATGTGGTTAATTAATCTCTTTCCTCTTTCTGTTTGTGGCTTTGACAGCAGTGTTGCCCTGACAGAAGATTGAAACTCATCTCCTTGACCCCACAAACATCTTCTTTATCCCTTCTACCTCCTCTCCTCATGGATGAAATACCCACTGATGCTTTCTCCATCTTTGGCAATGCTGGAGTAGGCCTTTGTCAAATGATGGAGGCACAACAATGATGGTGTAAGCAGTTGGAGCAACAGAACATTATACTCCAGACCTAGTGACTTGCCTTCAGACTAATGCCTCTTCTCATGAAACCCTGATGGCTGAAGTTGAGGTGATCACCAAGGCTGTTGTTGAGAACCTTCCTGCTCCTGTTGTTGAAGTTCCTCCTGCTCCTGCTACTACTCCTTCTATCTCTGTACATCCCCTGAAGGCAGCTGATCCAGAGGTCTTTGGTGGTGATTGAAAGAAGGCTGATCCCTTCCTCTGCACTCTGAAACTTAACATTGCTATTCAACCCAACTCCTTTCCCAATGATCAGACAAAGATCCTCTATGCCCTCTCTTACATGCAAGGAGGCAGTGCTGGTGACTGGGCTTCCAACTACACATGTGCTATCCTTGATGGCAATTCTCCCTTCCCTGATTGGGAAACCTTTTGCACCCACTTTGAGGCAGCCTTCAGTGATGCAGACTGAGAGGCTCATGCCTGTCTGCAGTTTTGTACCTTGAAGATGACTCAAGGGATGACAGCTGAGGAGTATACAATGGCCTTTGAGGCCATATCTGGGAAGACAGGCTTTAATGATGGAGCCTTGATGGATGCTTATGAGCATGGACTGCTCTGTAGCCTGGTCAAGAAGATACACCCTGACACCCTCCCTATGTCCCTTCAAGAATGGAAGGACAAGGCCACTCATATTGATAATTTGTGGCATTGCTTTAATGAACAGCACTCCTTCTCTCCAGCCAACCCTCACCAGGACAATCATCCAGGAACAATTTGACCCTTCAACCCTCCCACCACTACTTCTCAAGCTCCTCCAACCTCTTTCCATCCTGCTGCTGCTGTGCCCTCCTCCTCCACTTATGAACCTATGGACATAGACTCCAATTGTCATCAGAATAACCCTTGCTGAGTTGCTGGTCTGTGCTGGAATTGTGACAAACCTGGTCACATTGCCAGAGACTGTCCAGAGCCCCCATGCTCTCACTCAGTCTGAGGTGCTCTGTCATCTGAGCAGATGGAGGAAGTGGTAGAGAAAGTCTGTGCTACTCTGGCACCCAAACCTGTTGAGGATGGAAATGAGGGTGTGGCAAAGAATTTTTAAAGATGTTGACAGTGAAGGACACACCCTGTTTGACAAACCGATTCTTGCTTCTTTCAACTTGTACAGTAGGAGCCACAATGGATATGTTGGATCACATTGACATTGATGGCCTACATGAAAGAGAAGACATGTCATTATCCACAAGCCCACCACTCTATATCTATTCCACACACCTTCACTGAGCTACTGAGCTAAAGGTCCATCCACAGACCCTAGACAGTGGCCAGCCTATGGCAGTTGATGCCCTGCTTGATTCAGGAGCAACAGGGATGTTCATTGATCAGGAGTTTGTCAAGGCCAAAAATCTTACCACTCAGCAACTTCTGTGGCCAATTCTGCTTCACAACATTGATCCCACCCTTAATGATGCTGGCTCAGTTCAAGAAGAAGTTGACCTCCTGATGCACTTTGGTGACCATTCAGAGAAAAGTACATTTGCTGTGACTAGCCTGGGGTGGATTCCCCCTATCATAGGGCACACCTGGCTTGTTCATCATAACCCTGAGATCAACTGGTCAATGGGTAAGGTAGCCATGATAAGGTGTCCCAATGGATGTGGGTTGTGATGCATCTGCATTGTCTTAGCAAAGGAACACTCTGAATGAAGCCTCAACCTCTCTGCATCTGTATCTCCACCTGATCCGCTTCTGTCACACAGTCGCCAAGGAGACCCTATACTATCTTTGCCCAGTCTTTCCAGGCTGGTCAGTCAAATTGGGGACCTAATTAGGTACCATTTTCAGGGCAGAAAATGGTACCTAATAGGTCCCCAGACAGTATGGCTGAAATACAGCCAAAATTTGGCCATTCCAATTCATTTCAGCCAATCCGTGGCTGTGCTAGATTATATATTTATTTACTATTATTTGTTTACTATTATTATTATATACATATTACACTATATACATATTATCCCCCCCCCTGGGGTTTCCCACCACAGGGGGGGGCATGGTTCATGCAGACCATGCACCTGCATATACCCACCACACCCACTGCAGCAGGTGGGGTTCATATGCCCCAGTCAGGGCCAGTTCCATTTGGGCACTCCCTTGAGAGAGCGGGTTTTCATGGGGCCTTGTTTGCAGTTTTCGTTTGTGGTGTGTTGTTCCACAGGTTTGTGGTTGACAGTTTACATGGGTTCTGGTTCAGGATCTAGAGAAATTAAAAATAGAATGTCAGTTGAACAGTAATGCAGCACAAAAAGAGCAGCTTATGCTGCTCTTTTTGTGCCACAAGAATAAATAAAATAAAATAAAATAAAACTTACCTCACAGTAGGCCACACCTGTTGCAGCGGGTGTGGTGTACTGGAGCCACATATTCTGGCTTGCATGCACAGTGGTTCATAGGGTCCTCCCTGCAGTTTTCATTTGTGGTGGTTTGTTCATGGTTTTCATTCATGGTGTGCCATTTGGTGGGTTTGTGCTCATGGGTTCATGAGGGGTCTGGCCAGGATCTAGAGATATCAATAATATGTTAGTAAGATATTAATGCAGTGCAAAAAGAGCAGCATACACTGCTCTTTTTGCACCACAAGAATAAAGTAAAAAAAAAAAAAATAAACTTACCTTGTAGTACCCCACACCCGCCACAGCAGGTGTGGGGTACTTGATTGTATACTGGGGTCATGCACTCCAGCTTGCATGCAGCCTTGCATGGTGGTTTGTACAGGCTTGTCCCTGTGCATGTCATTTGGGTGTCACAGGGTTCCAGTGGTTTTTGTGCATGTATACGTTCGGATGACCTAGAATATAATAATATGTTAGTTTAAAGTTAAAAACCATGCAAAAAGAGCAGCTTTTGCTGCTCTTTTGTGTGGGTGTAGGTACTTAGGGGGGACTCACCTTAAGTAGTACCACACACCCACTGTGGTGGGTGTGTGGTACTTGGGGTCCTCATTTGGCACATTGCTGTACATGGCATAGGCATTTGGCACGTTAGCATGGTGTGTTGGCATGTGTTGCATTGGCATGTGCCACACTGGTGTGTTTTCATTGGCACATGTTGCATTGGTGTGTGTCATGTTCACGTGCATTGCATTGCCTTTCAGTCCCTTGTTGTTTCATGGGTTTCTGTCATGCCTTGGACAAGTCACCCTAGAATAAACAAATTGTTAGTATAAAAATTCTAAGCAATGCAAAAAGAGCAGCTTTTGCTGCTCTTTTTGCACCATTGCATCTACCAATAAAAAAACTCACCTTGTGACCACACACCCACAGTAGTGGGCATGTGGTCGTATGCTTGCCTTTCCAGGTGATTGCCTGTTGTGGTAGCAGAGATGTGGAGGAAGATAGAAACTCAATGCTGGCAATTGCCAGTACTTTAAAAAGCACCTGAGTGTTGGCGCTACAAGCACAGTACATATTAATAGCAAGCATGTAGATGTGGAATAAATACTATATAATAAATATTTGTGCAAAATAATGTGAAGAAGACAGTGATAGTAAGTCAGAACTCAATAAGGCATGATATGCATAATTGAAAAGTGGATTGGGCGACTTCTATGGGTCAGAATTGGCCCAAATTAGAATATATTAATGGTACATATACACCTTATGTGGGAAACCAGTTATATCAGATGTTCTGAGCATTTCTGAATTTTTCATGCCTTCAATTCCCTATTTAGGGAATTGAAGGCATGAAAAATTCAGAAATGCTCAGAACATCTGATATAACTGGTTTCCCACATAAGGTGTATATGTACCATTAATATATTCTAATTTGGGCCAATTCTGACCCATAGAAGTCGCCCAATCCACTTTTCAATTATGCATATCATGCCTTATTGAGTTCTGACTTACTATCACTGTCTTCTTCACATTATTTTGTACAAATATTTATTATATAGTATTTATTCCACATCTACATGCCTGCTATTAATATGTACTGTGCTTGTGGTGCCAACACTTGGGCACTTCTTGAGGATTGGCAATTGCCAGCATTGAATTGCGCAACTACACAGCCACACCCAAGCCAGAATGCCAGAAAGGTGACCACATGACCACACACCTGCTGTGGCAGGTGTGTGGTATTTAAGGTGAGTTCTTTTTCCAGTAGATACAGGAGTGCAAAAAGAGCAGCAAAAGCTGCTCTTTTTGCATTGCTTTTAATTTCTTTACTAACCAGTTTTATTATTATAGGTTATGGCCTTGTCCCAGGTGCCCAATGAAGAGGTAGGGCCCACATGCCACCATGGCAACCAAAACACAGCAAACAAAGCCACAGCAAACAAAGCTGCAGCAAATGAAGCCCTGCCAAATGATGGTGGGAGAGGTGGTGATGTGAACCACACACCTGCTGCAGTGGGTGTGTGGTTCAATACAATGTAAGTACATTGTACACCCCCAACAGCACAAAAAGAGCAGCCCTGGCTGCTCTTTTTGTGTTTATTTTAAGTGTTAACTAACACATAGTTTATTATTCTGAACCACCCACCAAAGGAACCCCCCCCTCCCTGGGAAATGACAATGCGCCCACCAAATGAGAGGCCCAAATGCAACATGCCAGATGAAACCCAGGAACAAGGACACATGATGCAAGGTCGCAGGGACCCCAGACAAACCACACACCTGCTTCAGTGGGTGTGTGGTAATTTTAAGGCACATTCAACCACACAGAAGGAGCAGCATATGCTGCTCCTTTTGTGTGGCTCTTTTTCTTTTTTTACTAACATATTTACTATCCTAGGTTGTCAAGCAAGATGACAACCTGACAAATGAACCCCCCCCCACAAAACAACACATGCCAAATGAAATCTGCCAATGATGACCAGCAGACAAACCCCCAGATGGAACCATGCACCCACCAAAGCAGGTGCATGGTAATTTTAAGGTAAGTATAACCGCCCAAAAGGAGCAGTGTACACTGCTCCTTTTGGGTGACTTTTCTTCTTTTTTTTTGGTCTTTTACTAATATATTGTTTATTCCTAGGATCTTGGCCTACAAACTCCACCAGCTCCCAAATCAAGACCTGCGACCCCACAAACCTGCAAAACCACACAGTCACAAACCCAAAGCCATGGCCATGAATGCAACACAGAAACCCCAAATGATGCCCTGCAACCACACAAATGGGGCCCACACAAAGGGGGGACTGAAGGCCCACCATACCCCCTGCAAATGCAAGGACCAGCAAATGATGCCCCATGCAAATGCATGACACCACACACCTGCTGCAGCAGGTGTGTGGTAATCTAAGGTGAGTCCCTATCCCCTGTAGATACAGGAGTGCAAAAGAGCAGCAAAAGCTGCTCTTTTGCATCACTTTTAACTATTCACTAACCTAAATTCTTTTATTCTAGATCTGGCTCCCCCCAAAACCCCCAACCCATGTAAGCCCTGTATGGAAAAACTGAGAGTGGAATGCATGTGGCCATGGC
This sequence comes from Hydnum rufescens UP504, assembly GCA_014904985.1. Taxonomy (NCBI): domain Eukaryota; kingdom Fungi; phylum Basidiomycota; class Agaricomycetes; order Cantharellales; family Hydnaceae; genus Hydnum; species Hydnum rufescens. The sequence goes on from MU129056.1 coordinate 36,544, forward strand.
ATGAACAAGCACCACACACCTGCTGAAGCGGGTGTGTGGTACTAGGAGATTTTTCTTTAAATTTCTATATGTACAGTGATGCAAAAGGAGCAGCTTGCGCTGCTCCTTTTGTGTCACTTTGAATTTTTTTTTACTAATTTATCTCTTATTCTAGGGTCTGAATTGAAGCTTGTGAAGTGAACCACCCACCCACTACAAACCATGTACCTGCAGTGCAAAACAAGTACCATGCACCCACCAAAGCAGGTGTGTGGTACTACAAGGTAATTTTTTAATCATGTATACATGCAGTGATGCAAAAGGAGCAGCTGGTGCTGCTCCCTTTGTGTCACTTTCAGTTTTTTTTTCCACTAATCTATGCTTTTACTTTACTCTAGAAACTGAACTGAACCTCAAACCACCCACCCAAATGATGACCAACCCCATACACCTACAGACTATGCACCCATAGGGAGAAACAAGGACCACACCCACTTTGATGGGTGTGGTACTACAAGGTATTTTTTGTAAATTTCTATATCTACAGCAATGCAAAAGGAGCAGCACAAGCTGCTCCTTTGTGTCACTTCAAATTTTTTTTTTTTACTAATGTATGCTATTATTTTAGGATCCAAATTGAAGCCCCTGAAATGATAACTCATGACATGTGACTTGGCCAAATGACCTGCCCAATGGTGAACTGTCAAGCCCAGCCCCCTGTACCACACACCCACCTAAGCAGGTGTGTGGTGCTACTAAATAGTGCTTTCTTTTTTCCTTTTTGATTTGTATAGACAGTACCACACACCCACCCAAGTGGGTGTGTAGTGCTACTAAGTAGTACTTCTTTTTTTCTTTTTGATTTGTATAGACAGTACCACACCTGCTTGGGTGGGTGGTATATTAATTGAATTTTTGAATAAATCAATAAATAAACAAGTCAATAACAAGACCACTAAATGAAGCCCTGCTGATAGAGGGTATATGTATAATAGAAATAATTATAAATGGAACTATCCCCAATATGCCCTATGGCCTGCTGCAAGTCTGAGATTCTCTAAATCCCAGTTTCAGCCAATTTTTGGCCATTTTGGCCAATTCTGGGCCAGGAGGTGAAATCATAAAAATGGCCATTTCAGCTGAAATAGTGATGGGACCTACTTAGGTACCATTATCTGCCCCAGAAGTGGTACCTAACTAGGTAGGCTTAGATGACTGACCAAGGTGAGTCTGTCCCTCTGGGAAAAAGCAGGAGATGGGCATCTCCAGGGCATTAGCCAGCCATGGTGGTCTGTATGGTTGCCACAGTCAGGTTTTGCCCAGGTTTTGCCCAATTTGGGCAAAACCTAAACCTGACCAGGTTCCAAAATCACCCATGAGGGCAAAACCTGAACCTGACCTGAGGTTCAGTCTCATTCAGGTCAGGTTCTGGTTTAAACCTGGTTTAAACCTGAAACCTGAGGTATGAGGGAAGCCAACATTTTCAGGGGGTACTACAGAATATCTACACCCTCTGCTCAAGTCTCTGCCTCTGCCACTCCCTTTACATCCTGCTTTAGATCCACATCTCCTTCCTAGCCCCCTTTCACTTCAATTTATTGCTCATACACCTTCCAGAGATGGTATTTAGTCACTACATTCTGTCATGTGACTTGTGACCTGCACCAATTACCTCATTTGATGGCCAAGTCATGTGACTTCTGACTTCAGAACTATAGTCACATGTGAAAATTGCCAGATTTGGTGCCAGAATAGTGGTCAATTTACATGGAATGGAACCTACACCCTACCTTTCAGGTTCAGGTTTAAACCTGGTTTCAGACTGGTTTTTGGATTCAGGGCACGGCCAAAACCTGAACCTGACCTGAAGAAAATGAAATGAAACCTGACCCCAATGGATCCTGACCTGGGTCAGGTTCAGGTTTAAACTCAGGTTCCACAGGTTTAAACCTGGACCACAGCATCCATAGTGGTCTGGAGGGGATCACAAGGGTGATAGAAATTTTCCACAACATCACTCTTCCCCATTGTCTTTGCCTGACCAGGCTACACCCTTGTCTCCCTCTTTAATAGAAAAGCCAAGTCCAGGTGCTCTATCAAAGAAAATGGGTGAGAGCCCACCTGGTGATAATTGGGAAGATGTATGTGGGGAAGATTGTGTCTTTGTAGTCTTCATCCACCCCAAAGAGAGTATCTCTGCAACTGAATCTATATCCACCCACCTCACCATTGAGCAGCATAAGAAGGCCTTTAAGAAGAGCCCCTTTGAAGAAATGGTGCCCAAACAGTACCACAACTTCCACAACATCTTTGCCAAGGAATCCTTTGATTGCCTTCCCCCATGTTGTCCCTGGGACCATGCTATTGAGCTAAAAGAAGACATTGTGCATACTGGGGTGAAATTATACCCATATCCCCCAATGAGCAGCAAGAGATGGATGCCTTTTTGAAAGAGCACCTTGAGACTGGACAAATCTGCCCATCCAAGTCACCCATAGCTGGCCCTGTCTTCTTTGTTAAGAAGAAGGATGGAGGCCTACACTTTGTCCAGGATTATCAGAAGCTCAATGCTGCTACAGTGAAAAATGCTTATCCTCTCCCCCTGGTGACAGACATCCTAAATCAAGTCCCTCAGGCCAAGTTCTTCACAAAGTTGGATGTGTAATGGGGCTACAACAATTTTTGGATGCACAAAGGAGATGAATGAAAGGCAGCATTCCACACCAACTGAGGACTCTTTGAACCACTCATCACATTCTTTGGACTGACCAATAGTCCTGCCACCTTTCAAACCATGATGAATCACCTCTTCAAAGATCTCATTGCAGAAGGAGTTATAGCTGTGTATATGGATGATATTCTGGTTTTTACTGAAACACTTGCACAACACTATGAGGTAGTCTGAAAAGTCCTCCAAATCCTGCAAGAAAATCCTCTGTTCCTCAAAGCTGAGAAGTGCACCTTTGGAGCTGCCACTGTGGAGTATCTTGGACTCATCCTGTCTCCAGGACAAGTTGGAATGGATCCAGTTAAGGTTGCTGGAGTTTGGGAATGGCCATCTCCTACAACAGTCAAAGAGGTTCAATCCTTTCTTGGCTTTGTTAACTTTTACCAATGCTTCATCAAAAATTTCTCACATATTGCCCATCCCCTTCACCAATTCACTTGGAAAGATGCACCATGGAAGTGGGCAGAGGATCAGCAGAGGGCTTTTGATCAGCTAAAGACCACCATCACCTCAATGCCCATTCTTGTACATCCTGACACTGATTGGCCCTACTGCCTGGAAGCAGACAGCTCTGATTTTGCTACAGGGGCTGTCCTCTCCCAGCTAAGGGATGATGACAAGTAGCACCCAGTGGCATTTATTTCTAAAAGCCTCAATGATGTGGAACACAATTATGAAATTCATGACAAAGGGCTATTGGCAATCATCTGTGGCTTACAAGAATTTTGACACCTCAAGGGAGTGGCACATCCAGTAGAAATCTTGACTGATCACTGCAATCTTGTCTATCTCATGACAGCCCAATCTCTCAATAAGCAACAAGCATGCTGGTCCTTGTTCTTATCCTGTTTTGATTTCCACATCACCCACTGCCCTGGGAAGACTTATACTAAACCTGATGCCTTATCTCACCAAGCTGATCATCATCATGGAGAGGGAGATAACCAGAATCAGACCCTCCTCCCACCCAAGCTCTTCCAGATTAAGGCAACAGAAAGCTTGCCCATACAGGGTCTTGGGGCTGATTTCCAGCAGAGGATCCATGACTCAAAGGATCTAGATGAGTAAGTGGCCAAGGCAATAAAGGATCTGGATGGATCTAAGGAGGATGGTTGGGTTGAATCTGATGGGCTTATCCTCCTCTGGGGAAAAGTCTATGTCCCATGCAATCCAAAGTTGTGTCATGATGTTGTCAAGGCTCATCATGACACTCCTGTTGCAGGACACCCTGGTTGATGGAAGACAGTTGAACTAGTCACTCACAATTACTGGTGGCCAGGGATCACACAATACATTGCCAACTATGTACAGGGGTGTGACAGATGTAATCACACTAAGACATTCCCCACCATGCCATCGGGAAAACTCCAACCTAACCAGGTTCCAGACCATTGATGGCAAGTTGTCACCACAGATTTCATCACAGGCCTCCCACCCAGTCAGGGATATAATGTAATTTGGGTAGTGGTTGATTGCCTATCAAAACAAATGCATGCAATCCCAACTATGGATGAGGTTGACTCTGTGGGACTTGCTTGACTCTATTGTGACCATGTTTGGAAGCATCATGGCCTACCTGAAGAGATTATCAGTGATTGGGGACCCCAGCTTGCACCCTCCTTTATGAAGGAATTCAATTGTCTCCTTGGCATTCACACTTCCCTGTCTACAGCATATCACCCTCAAACTGATGGTCAGACAGAGCAAGTTAACCAGGAAATCAAACAATATCTATGCCTCTTTGTCAATGAGAGGCAGGATGATTGGTTTGACTGGATGGCATTAGCAGAGTTCACCTACAATAATTGCATTCACTCTGCCACCCAATACTCTCCTTTTGAACTCAATACTGGCCAACACCCACACCTGGGCACAGATCCTACTCAGGAAACCCACCTGGAGGCTGTTGATGAGTTTGTGAAGCACATGAAGCAAGCCACAGAGGAAGCCAAATCTGCCCTTCATCAAGCAGCAAATGACATGGCATGCTTCTATGATGCTCACCAACAAACTGCACCCAGTTATGAAAAAGGAGATAAAGTTTGGCTCAATGCAGAGAACATCACAACAATGTGCCCTACCAAGAAGTTTGATGACAAGTGGTTTGGTCCCTTTCCCATTGACAAAGTCATCTCACCATCAGCCTATTGGCTAAAACTCACCCAGAACTTCCAATGAGTCCACCCAGTTTTCCATGTCAGCAAGCTCCACCCATTCATACCTGATTGTATCCCTGAGCAATGCCAACCCCCAGTACCCAAACCAGTCATTACAGCAAAGGGAGACACAGAATATGAGGTCAAGACAATCTTGGACAGTTGTCTCTATCAGGAAAAACTGCAATACCTCATTAAATGGAAAGGCTATGGCCCTGAGGAAACAGTTGGGAACTGGAGTCCAACCTTGGTGACTCTAAATGGCTGCTTGATGACTTCCACTGCCTCCATCTGAACTCCCCACATTATATTGTGACTGCTATCTGGGATACCCTACCTTTCATGCACTTTGAAAATTTTACTGAGCTCCCTCAACATGCTTTATTTGACTGGACTCAAGGAAAACTTGTCATGATGCCAAGTCCTAAAAGGGGGGTAATGTCAGGATCAAATTGACATTTGCTTCTGCTTGTGGACTTACCCATCAGAGTATCATTCCTCATTGACTCTATCATATGGTGCCTACTTCTTCAAATACTCTCATCTCCTCTCTCCCTCCATTCAGTCAGGGGGTTATTGTCATCCTTGCCATTATTGGCATTTCTCTTATTGTTATTGCCCTCATACTATTGGGCCTTGACCAGCAGGCTGTGGGCTGGGTCATCAACCAGTGGCAGCATTGGCAGCCTTGTCAGCACCTCTTGTCCCCTTGCTCCCTGCATGAGTCAATGCAAGTGCCAATCCAGACTCCTCCTCCTCCTACTCTGCCCCATTCCCTGAATCCTCACCACCCCTCCCAATCCCAGCTCCCTCAGCATCACTATGGTCCTTTGACTCCTTTGACTCCTTTGGGGTACCCAGGTGTACACTGCCTTGGAAGTATATGTGCTAAGGGGGATGCATATGGCAGTTGGGGCATAGCCATGTGGAGGTGTGCACAGGATTTGTAACATGGCTGTGTCAGCTTAGTGAGGCTTAGTGATGGTGGCTGTGGAGGCTGATTGATGGGCTGTGGAGGTTGTGGTGGCTGTGTGCAGGAAGTAGTACTTATAGCCCTTTGTAGTGGGGGGATCACCAGTTTTGATCTCTCAGGATTCCCACTGTGATAGGTGTGAGACTTGTGTATCCCTTGTTGTGGGGTGTATACTCAGGATTCCCACTGTGATAGTGTGTGGTTAATTAATCTCTTTCCTCTTTCTGTTTGTGGCTTCAATGGCAGTGTTTCCCTGACAGGGTAGGCTCTTCATCAAGGTTGATCTCAGCATCAATAGCAACAAGTTCACCTTCTCCTTCCAGTGGTGAGGTCCTATGAGATGGCAGTGGCACCACATGGCAAAGGGTGACTGATGAAGGACCAAGGAGATTAGCAAGTGTTGCAGCCATAGCAGTGTCCACTTTGTGAAGGCTGGTGCCAAACAAACCATTGAAGATGGACCATATAGACTGATTATTATTGGATATGAAGATTGGATACTGGATGTACCAAGGTGATGGATGCTTGACCTCTGCTGCTCAAGACATCTTCCAAATTTCCACAAAATCCCCATGTGGCTCAGTACATGCAGTGACACATTGAGCAGCCTACTGGGTCTCTGGGTCAGAAACAGAACTGAAGGAATCTAGAGGATGGACCTCCCTCTCCTCCAAAACCTGAATCCCATGCAAGGGAACACTGTGGTGCTCCAACTTGGCCACTGGGACATCCACATTTTCCATAACAAAGAACAACCAATCAATGAGTGGTTGACTCCAAAATGAGGCAGCTCCAAACCACAGACAAAGGCCATATGATTGAGGGTGTGATGCATGAGAAGTCATGCAGTTGCAAGCATCTCCACTTTGGTGTCCTCAATGGCCACAACCTCCTTATTAATTGCATGCTTAGGGTAGGATACCTGGGTGGCTTCCAGTAGTTCTTGCTCCCTACTCTCAACCAGAAGCATCACCAAGTCAGAGTGGTGGTTGGGTCAGAAGAGTGGCACATTAATGAGGTCCAAAAGGAAAAACTGCACAGCCTCCAACCACCAGCAGTAACAGTCAAATGCAAAAATAAGCTTCCCTCACATTTCACTGATCCAGCATTGATTGAGGTACCAATTGTGTCTGTGGTGAACTTTGCCAAATGGTAAGAACTGCATGGTTTGGTGCTGGTGGAGATAGGGACAATGTGGGGAATTGCAATTGTAAATGTGCCTCACACACAGCTTGTCAATGAATGACCAGGCTGAATGTGGTTGCTGCCAGGATTGAACATTGCAGGGAGACTTGGGCCAATGTCTATCCAGGGTTTCTCCAGGTAGCATAGAGTTAAGGCCAGAAAACAACAAGTTGGAAGGGGGATGTGCTGGAATGGTGCTGAGGATCTGCAACAGTCCCAATAGTTCCTCAGACATATCCTTCTCCCAAAGGGTATTGGTGTACTCAAGCACCCAGCCTTGGATACTCACAAAATGGTCATCACAGATAGGCCATTCACTGATGGCATCTTTGAAGACCAAGTTAGTCTTTGGGAACTCCTGATACAAAATTTACATAAACACACCACATCACTTCTGTTTGAAGTGACAGAAGTACCACTCACAGACCTCTCCATGTGACTCAAGAATTGAAATGACAATGGGCTTCATGGGGGCAAGAGGTTCACCCAACTGCCATTGCAACAGCCCAGAATTGTCCAAGGTGTCCACAGGTAAAGACTTCTTGGGTTCCACTGTAGAGCTGGTGGTAGAGGCAGGTGTTGAAGTGGTAAGTTTCTTTTGGAACTTGGGGAACACCTTCTGTAAGCTGCCAGACAATGATGCTGCAGGGGTAGGAGGCACCAGCATTGAAGAATGCTCAGTTGTTTGACTCAGTTTATTGCTTGAAGTTGGTCTTTTTGATGTGGTTCTCACCATCTCTCTAACAGACCCATATGACCCCAGAGCAGACTAACCACTCCAAAGCACAAAGATAAGTTTGGGGGATAACTGAGAGGTCAGGAGAGTTGAAGTTGAGAAGATTTGCATCTGCAGATTCAATTCATCTTCTTGAAGATGCTGAATATTTGTGCCAAATGTTATGGGACTTGAGACTATTAGCCACATTAAAAAGGATATATTGTAATATTATTCCTAAGGCATTATTTATGAGTCTACAGCTGGAGTTGATTGAACTCACTTGAGCCACTTCTGAAAACTAATGTGGCTATTTGGGCCCATATGGGAGAGATATAGTGTACTTATGGCAGACTAGATAATGTGTGTTTTCAGTATTCCATTTCAATCATATACATGTGCTGGTCCACACAAATCCATGATGTGATTTGAACTCTGTATCTAAAATGCAACAGTCCATTTCCATATATATTTATGTTCACATGACTCCATGGCACAATTTGAATGCCATATCCAAAATTCCTTAAAATAACAAGTGAGCAGTGACTCAGGACATGGCATCATACTGATATAATGAGTTCCTGAGTTCTTGGTGAATATCACTCCAGGATGAGGGCATCCTATTCATTTTGGAGTGTGTGAAGGATGACCAGTGTTGGAGGGATGAATCCCTACACCATAAAATCCTGATCCAAGGTCCAAATTCCTTTTGAATGAATCAATTACATGTCACCCTGCCCATTTAATACCATCATCATTCATTTATTCAAGAATCTATTGGATTCCTACCCCTTACCAACTCATGATATCACCTCATTCATTTATCATGAACACCAGTCAATTTATTGACTGTCTGTCAGACCTCAACAGTCCTCAAAAAGGGGCAGTTTATGCCCTACCTCAAGTCCAATTTATTTAGACAAGGCAATTCAACTTGCCATCTTTCTTCAAGACTGTATGACTTGCCTGTTCTTCCAAGTCATCTTACTGCTTTAAGGGTGACAAATTGTGATTATGTAATGATGCAGACCAGGCCTAGTTCTGATTCTGGACTTGCAGATCCATCACATGATCCAGAAAGGGGCTACACTACTCTCAAGGAGTATTTTTAGAATTTCTCTGTCAGTTATGATCCGATTGACTCAGAACGACAGCTCCCAGAAAGGTACGAATCATACCTATCGAACAGTACCAAATATGTGACTAACAGATAAAGAATACAGTCCCTGCACCATTATCTTTCCATGATTCATACTCTGAAGGAGTATTTCTTGATTTTTGAAGCCAATTATTATCAGATTCATTCACAATTACCATGCCCTGAAAGCTGTTGAAAATGTGCATCAAACAGTACCAAGGGAAAAATGAGCAGACATGAACTCCATTTTCACAAGACAACACCCTCCCCATGACTCCCCCTTTGCTCCACCATCCAAAATAGCAAATTACTTCCAATCCTCTTATGTCTGATGGAGAAGACTCTCAGGGCAACCTATTCCACTTTTCCTTAAGGGAACTTGTCCAGAATTGAAGGAGGAATAGCATGTAATGTGTCAATCTCCCCTTTGATCTTGAAATTGGAATATCTCCATCAGTTTTGAAGATTTTAACTTCATTTCCTTTTATCTATATGTCCCTTAAGTCCGACTTTTTCACTTTATATTGAGTCGAAATCTGGATTGTATATTAGGTGCAGCTAGCACACAAATTCAGTAGTTCTCCCCCTCCCTCCAGTTTGAAGCTTCTTGAACAGCTGCTGGTCCCTGGGTGATTTCTCACTACAAAAAGTGAATTTTGACTACACTTTGACTAAGGTCTCAAGAAGGGATTCTTAGGGTGTGGTACTTTGACACAAACATGCATTCTCACTTAATTGCTTGGGCTTTGTTGGCTCACAGTAATTTCCCCCTGTTCCAAAAAAACCTTTTTCACATAACAGGGCAACTACAAATACCCTTCAAGGCCCCATTTTAATGTATGAAACCCCCCCTTGAAGGGTAGTAGAATAGCAGGTTATCACCTACTACTGCTGAGTGCTTACAGGATGGACATTTCACCACCTGCTATGGGACCACAATAGTATCTAATAAGATGACCATGAGCACCTGCTATGATGTGCATATCACCTGCTATGCTGTGCATATCACCTACTATGGGAAGCATAGCATGTACTATGGATCAACAGATCACCCACTATGGGCACATATCACCTACTATGAAACATATATCACTTGCTATGAAGTACATATCACCTACTATGAACTACATATCACCTACTATAAAATACACATCACCTGCTATAACCATATCACTTGCTATGAACCACCTATCAGCTGCTATAGAATGCATATCACCTGCTATATCAGGCATATCACCTACTAGGACATACATATCACCTGCTATAGAATCTATATCACCTGCTACAGAATGCATGTCACCTACTATGATACCATATCACTTGCTATGAACTACATATCTCCTACTATAAATCCCATATCACCTGCTATGAATCCAATATCACCTGCTATAGAATGCATATCACCTAGTATGACATCCATATCACCTGCTATGACATTCATATCACCTGCTACAGAATGCATATCACCTACTATGACATCCATATCACCTGCTATGACATTCATATCACCTGCTACAGAATGCATATCACCTACTATGACATCCATATCACCTGCTATACCTCCCATATGATCTGCTATGAATCCTATATCACCTACTATAGAATGCATATCACCTACTATGACATCCATATCACCTGCTATAGCATGCATATCACCTGTTATTACATTTATATCACCTGCTACAGGATGCATATCACCTACTATAACAGCCATATCACCTACTACAACATCCATATCACCTGCTATATCAGGCATATCACCTGCTATAGAATCCATATCACCTACTATAGAATCCCTATCACCTGCTATAGAATCTATATTACCTACTATAGAATCCCTATCACCTGCTATAGAATCCATATCACCTACTATAGAATCCCTATCACCTGCTATAGAATCCATATCACCTACTATGACATCTATATCACCTGCTATGACATCTATATCACCTGCTATGACATCTATATCACCTGCTATGACATCTATATCACCTGCTATGACATCCATATCACCTGCTATGACATCTATATCACCTGCTATGACATCCATATCACCTGCTATGACATCCATATCACCTGCTGTGACACCCATATCACCTGCTATGACATCAATCACTGCTATACCATGCAATCACCTGCTAATACCATGCAGATCACCCTGTATGATCCGATGCGTGAGGTGAGCGCTGGTGGGAGACCATGCATCATCGCGTTGCTGGGATGGGGCGTTATGCCGGTTGGTGGTGGGTCGGAGCGTGCGGTGGGGGGTACCATGCAGATCAGCCTGCGGGATACCGAGTCAGGGTCGACCGGGCTGGTGATGCAGTGCATAGTCACGCTGCTGAGGCATGCAGTCAGCTCTGCGTGATGACATCCGACGTCGAGGCCTCGCTATGGAATCGCATATCAGGCTGCTACTGATGAATGGGCTGGGCACCGCTGCTACAGCATGGCAGTCAGCGGCCGTGCTGATGAGATGTACAGACAGCGTATAAGTCTGCGATAGCCCTGAGACGTGGATGGGAACTGCGCGGAGTGCGACGACCACTGTCGGGGCGTGGGAGAGCCAGTTTCAGTTGCCACGGGCTCTGCGGACTCGACATATGAGTCGTGATCGATCGGCGCGTGCGTACTTGGGAGTGTGCGTGCAGGCGCGGGGTTGACCTGATGAGGAGTAGAGGGGAGGTGGCGCGGCGTGCCCGGATGAGGATGGCGGGTGATATTGAGTCCATGTCCGATTGGAGGGGTGAGGGTGGGAGCGGGCGGTGGTGTGGGGGGGGGTGGTGGTGGTGTAGTGGTCATGAGGAGTGAGACTAGCTCATGCTGGCGTAGGTGAGTGATGGATGGACTGCTTCGGCACTCGCTCTAGAGAGCGCTGTGGTGGGGTTGGCCGGCGAGATGGAGAGTAAGGGTAGTGGTGTTAAAATGGAGATGCAAGTCCGGGGATCCTGGGAGATGTCTGCTAATCCAGCGCGCTGGTTGTGTGGTATCGAGCCCCGGGATTTCGGTGCGGGCTGCGGAGTCGGCCACAGTCGGGCTTCCTGTGGCCGGTCGTACAATGGGCGGGTGGACCTGTGTTCTCTTGTTCTTGGTCCTTATTATTTTTTTTTCTGTTTCTTTTACCCTTTTATTTGTTTGTTGTATCTACTTCCGTGTTGCCGCCTGAGTGTGTGTTCAGGGGTCCAGAAGGAATGTTTTTGTTCGGTGTCTCTGCTGCGCTGCCCGGACAAGCCTACAAAGTTCCTAATGGGTTGGAAGAGTCATTATGGTGAGGAGTACCTTCTTGATGGTTAACAAGGATAGGTGCGATGCATTATGGCAGCTGAAGAACAGCCAGGTATATATGTCATATTGTGAACTCTCTGTTATTCATATATAGGTGAGGAGGGTATACAAAGCTTTACACCATAGCAGCGTGAGTTGCACATACATGGGCTTCATTGTTGTGTACGGTAGTGTGATATGAATTCTACAGCAGCGGGATAGGTGGGAGAACCTTCCGGAGGTAGTGAGGGGCTGCCTTACTGGGGGATCTTATTAAAACAACCCTGGCTGAATTATTTCTGTAATCTCAAACAGATAGTAGGTGATCGCATTCTGTAGCAGGGTGATCGAGCGAGGACGGGACGTACATAGCAGGTTGTCATATGGGGTATTGTGACTCAGCATGTGGGGTGCAGGCACTCAAGACAGTCAGCCTGCATCACTATGGAACTACTCGCCGTGCTATTAGCCCACTTTCCAATAGCAGCTAGGTACTGACTCTGTCAGAGGGAGGCAATAGAGGCGTTGATGTTTCCGTTTGGCTGGCTGATCTCCTCTTTTCCCTGGTCATACATCAGCATGGCCTTATTCCTTCCCTGGTCTTTTCATCTGCTAACATGCTGGGAGGTCTCTTCCCATTCCCCATCCAGGCCAGCATCATCCCAAATGGCATCATCTACCCAATGTCAAATAGGCCATTGATGTCCACAGGTTTGGGGATCACAGCATTTGTTTAATGGGGGGACCAGGCTTTCATATCAGAAAGCTGAGCCAAAAAGCCATTTTAGTGCCTGGCCAAGGCTTTTATTTCCTGGGCAATCATCTTTTCAATGCCTCTGCAGTCTGTGCATGGGCTTTTATGATCTGAATAAACAGTGGGTGAGATTTTGGAATAGCTTCTTTGGCCAGCCATAGGGCATAACTTTTACTAGAGTGGACCGAATAAAGACATTCCAGTGCTCAACTCAAAATTATGCTCTCGGATCCTTGTTCTTATCTGTGCTTTACTGCACAGGCTCACAGGCACAGCCCCAGGACTTGTCTTTTCTGGCTCCTTTCCAAAGCACTACTATGTGGGTCAGTCCTTCTGTGCCAACTGTGACATGCCCTTCGGTTCTTGTGGCCAACCTGTTGCAGGTAATTCCCTGCTGGTTTTGTGATTGTAGAAGTGAGCGTCAAATTGTTCACCCCCCCCCCCCCCCGCCCACATAAGCACTTGTTCTGTCTTCCCTAGCTTTGATTCTCTCCTGAGTAGTATTCTTATGACCAGCCTCTTCATCTGCATGGGTAGCAAGCATAGACACATTTGCTTCACAAAGGAACCTGCCAAATTTTTGGCCACCACTAAGCAGAAAAGTCCAGGTTTGCCCAATGGAGGGGGAAGGGAATGAGCGAGTCATCCCCCCTGGCAGTGGTTTGGACTGGGTCTCCAATTTGATCCCTCCACCCAGCTTGAAGCGTTGATGACTAGACAGTCACACTCTCCCAATTCTTTCCCTAGCAGGCCTCCAGTCTGACCATGGTGTGGACATAATGCTTCTTAGCCAAGTAGCCTGTGATTGGGCAGGTGGCCTCATCCCAATGTATCATTGAGGTGCTCAGAACAAAATAATCTTTGATGTGCTAGAAATTGGGTCATTGAGTCTCCTTTGAAAGGCGTGTTCATAAGTCAAAGGCATACCCAGAGACTCGCAACACAGATCCTGCTTTTTTATCCCCCGCCTTTTCCATTTCTCCTCGCCATGTCGAGAGCAAACCCTTTGCCTTTTTGAGGGATTGGTACATGCATGACAAAGGCCCATGGTGTCCAAAGCATGAAACTGAAACACACCATTCCCCCCCAATCAATCCTGGGGGATATTTGTGTTTTTTGATCGGCTAGTAATCGGCTAGGTGGGCATAGCAGAAGTTGCAGTCAATCGCCTCTCTTTGCATGGGTATCAGACACAGGTAAAGCCGGTGTCATCTGTCATGGAAGATGCCATAGCATGGGTGATCTGTTATGGTCAATTATGAGCAGGCGTCGCTCTCGCCAATTGAGCCAGTAGGCTGAGCATTCGTCGCTCAGATACAAGGCAAACATGTTTTTTGCCATATAAGGCAGTAGGTACGGATTCTGCATGGATGTCATAGCAGGTTGATTATGGGCTGTCACAGCATAGTACTGTTTCTCTCCTGCAGTGGTCATGTTGACCATCCATAGCACCCTATCATGATGGCAGATTGCCGCCATGAGGCCCATAGAGGCAAAGGCCGTAGTTGAAGCTTTTTCATGGTTCTCATTTGTGGCTTTAAAGGATGTCTCACACCCGTTGACCACAGAGTTTGGAGGTACAGACCAGGCTCCACCCCTATCCTCTTCATTCAATTCATTCAATTCTGAGGGAGCTTCTTCCCTTACTGGGATGCAGGGACTCCACATAAAGTCTTGCCTTCTCGACTTCAGTGGGAGATAGGAACAGGTCCACAGTAGGTCCATGGCAATATCTTGCAATCTGGCACCTTTACATTGCTGCTGTTCAAACACGCATCTAGACACAGCACAGAGTGGAACCTAGCAAATGGGTACCACACTGTCAGAGTGGCACTGGAACTGAGGGTAGAAAAAGCTTACAGTTCCTTTCCTTCTTGCAGAAGCCATAAGCAATCCTCTGCCCAAGGGAAACACAAGGGACATCGCGAATGGAGATGGGCACTCGGGGCCATATCCTCCCTAAGAGGCAGATGGTCTTCCTCCTTTGAGAAATAACTGGTGGCTATGGGATCTTCCACACAGGCTGTTCACCAGTTCTGGGCTATACAGTACAGAGGGCTGCTCCCTTCCTCGTGGGAAGCACAGATGATGTTCCAGGTTAATTCATTTGCATGCTGTTGCACCAGTTGAAATTGTTGCAAAGCCACAGAGAATGATTTGCGGAAACCATCCTGGAGCCCTTTCTTCAGTATTTTCCCCAGGTAATGAGTAGGGACATTAATTTGCCCACCATAGCAGATGGCGAAAATCCCCTTTCAACCAGGTTGGAACAGATCATGCTGCACCAGGCAGTAATGTTGGGAGATATATGATGAAGAGTTTACTGACGAACAAAAGGTGGCCCAGGGAGAAGGCAATTGAAGGGCAGATCAGCAAGGCAGGAAATAAACCAATGCCCAATAAAGTTAAAGCCAGAGGGCGGCATTCACAATAACTCAATAAGTGGTTCTCAAGCCCTGGTAGTAAATCATGAGTAAACACTAAGAAGGTAGCATGGCATTCTACTGCACTCACAGTCCATGTACACTGCAGTCACTTCAACACAGTGAGAATTCTTCCTGCATTTGCAATTTATGGGCACAGGGCCGGGCCCTCATGCTGGCCATAGGAAGTCTCCTGGCACCAATGCATGAATGGCCAGACAAGGGTCGGCAATAGGCGCTTCCAGTGGTCGGCCGCAATTTCCTTTGACTTCTCCCACTGTGGCCAGGAAGCAGACATTGCATTTCCCAGAAGACTCGTATAGCCATGTTGCAGCAGCATGGCGGGAGCACAACTGTCCTCTCCAACATCCTCCCATGCATCATCGCTGCCTCCAAAGCCTGTGCAGATGATGAGTCTGCGAGATCCCTTTGATGACCAGGAGATGGCTGGACAACGATCTGGCTTCGGTCTCTGACAGGAGTGGCAGGGGCATTTCCTGCACCTTCATAGACTATGGGATGGATGATGCGGCCCTTGTATGAACTGCCCACGGGTGCCAATGGCAATGTTTCTTGGAAGGGGGGGGGGATGAAATGGTAGTAGTGAGTGACCCCATTCTCCTCAACACTGAAATCCTGGCGAGCTTCAAAGTTGCATTTGTGGGAGGACGCCATCACTAAGGGAGCCCGAAAGTGGGGGACGATCACACAAGCAGGGCACAATCACACACGGGAGGGCAATCACATGTGACAGCAGAAGAACAGTCCCTGATAGAGAGGACTGTGCATATCTGGCAATCAATGCACAGGGGAGCAACAGTGGAGAAGTGTTGCCAGCCAGCAGTTTGAATGGAGATTTCCGTGGAGATTGCCATAGATTGGCCACAGGTCTTGTGGGTAGGAAAGAAGGGAACACATGAAAAAACTAAAAGATGATATGGGTGTATTGCACACCACAGGCTAACCTTGAAAAGGCCAAGATGTCAAAGAAAATAAAACCACTACTCCCACTGCCTCCTAATCCCTTCATCGCACCCATCTGGCCGTCCCTACCCAGAAGGACTGGAAGAACCTCCTGCACAAGCCTTATGGCCTGCTCTGATTTACATAGGGGAAACAGGTTTCCAGGTCCTGTCCAACATCCAACCATTTGACACTGGTTCCCATGTGCTGGGCGCCTCGGCTGCGTCTATCAAGTCAAAGCCCCCAGTGTACAAGGGTGCAAACATCTGGCCAGGGGTGAAAAACATGATGCTCCCCCTGCCACTGTCCATTTTGTGCAGTGGCTGTTCATTTAAGCCATTGGGATGCTGTCCTTAAGGAGTCGTGATGAATTGCAGGGGGTATTCACTGGAATAGAACCCCTTTTTGTCCACATTCCAGTGCGTAATCAGTGCTGAGGGGAAAAGGAAGAATACCCAGTAGGGAGTTGGACCATGATGTTGGCTTCCAAATTCACCAGCCATGCATCTTCCGCATTGTTGAAAAAACCTGGAAACACTGAATTCAGTCCACTGCATTCATACATCTTCCTGCCTACTCACCAAATACGAACAGGGCACAAATTCCTACAGCAATGTTCTTCCTGTCATGGTGGGGCAACGTCTTCACATGTTCAGACAGAGAGGCGTTGATGGACACAAGGAAGAAAAGTGATGAGATCACCTTGACCGCTCCATCAGTGTGATCTCGCCAATACTCATCACAACAGCGGTATTTCTTTGTGATGGCTGGAAAATATGTGTCCATCATGTTTGTCAGGATAGACCTAGGATGTAGAATGCCATCAGACTCTGGATTGCACTATACAAATCTATCTTATGAACTCAATAAGCCCCATTCCTTCATACTTAATAATTTTTCCATGGGGCCTCAGTGACTTTCATAGAATTTGGTCCCAAAGGGCCTCTGTAGGGGGCAACATGAATCCTTAGAGGCTGGATACATCTGTGGGAGATTATTAACTCACGGCATCATTGTTTCTGCTAGCGTGGTTAAATCCAAAGTTACAACTCAATAGCAGCCACAGGCATGGGGCCCTTCCTGAATGTTTGTTTGTGAAATAAAGCGGTCGATTATTTGTACAAGCCCCTCCATCCACTCCACACCCATGGCCATGCTTACAAAAGATCGAACAGTGAACAAGCAGCCCTGTTTGTCCACAATAAATGTTGGGAAGTGAAGAGAGGAGCTGAAGGGAGATGTATTAGATTCAAAGTATTCCCTTGAATGCCACCAGACTTACTCATACTCTACCGGCTGTAGAGATGCCAAAGTGGCTGAGAATTTGGATGTTAAAAGTGCATCCTCCACACATTTAGTTGGCTTTGTAGACCCGGTGAGACCCAACTGTGACGGCCGTAAGTCCTGAACCCGTGAGGGCACAGGTACTACAATGGTGTTCCCTTTGACTTGCTGCCCTTGGCGTGCTTGTGATCATGCTTTATCCTTGGCCATGACTTCAGGTCTCTGTCAGTACTTTTTGGCAGCCCACTGGGACCTCAGCTTTTTGCACTCTGCGCAATCAGAGAGCATGGAAGGATCACCATGGTCGGCAGCCAGGATGGATGCATGGAATTCCTCCACCAGGCTGAGCAATGGGCTTTTATCACTGTGCGGTGGTGGAACAAACCACGAATCACTAAAGGGTGCCCATGAATGATATTAGCAAGAGATTCTTGGGGTGTAAGAGGGCATAGACATAGACTGGCCTTAACGACTCCAGTAAAGGGAAACAAGTGGCCTCCTCCACAAGCAAGGGACCATCATCCAGTGCGTTGGCTTCTAAACATAAGTCCTGATCATCCTCCAGGACGCCCGGTCCCAGGGATACCTGTGAGCTAGCATGTGATGGGTCCACCAGGGTAAACTCTGTAGTGTGTCCCCCAAAGTGCAGGATGAAGTACAAGCATCTGGTTTGGGGCTAACCCTAGGTGATTGGAACTGGAGACTTCCTCCTGTGGCCATAGACAGTAGGCCACTGCATCTTGCACCAACCAGTTGGTCGTCTGTACATTTGTGCTCTGAATTCTGAGTAAAAAACGTATGATATTGGCCCATTGTAAAATTAGACCAGGCAAAAAAGAACACACTTCTTGAGAAGCCCCTGGGTAAGTCTGGGCACTAAACTATTGGCAGGTTGCATGAAGACAATCCAAGGTCTTACAGCAGACAGACAGCAGTCAGATAATCCAATTGAAGCAGAGGCATGTTGACTTCACAGGCCCACCAGTTCGCAAGTAAGGAACAATCTGTCACCCGGTGAAGTTGGCAATCCTCTCAAAAGGAGATGCCCCCTTACCTTCAAATGTTCAAATGCGGGGGAAGAAATGGGGCGCTGCGCCACAAAAATTTGAGGAAAGATTAGTAATGACGAGACTGACGCTCACGACAACTTCACAGGCCCACCAATTTGCGAGGGAGTTGCAATTTGGTCGCCTGGTGAAGTTTGTGGGCATCTACAAGGGAGATCATCCACTTACCTTGAGAATCAAATCTCCAGGGGAAAGCAATGCTATGCCATGAAACCGGCACGATAAGGTTGGTAATGATGAATAAACTGTGCCCACAACTTCACAGGCACACCGATTCACAAGCCATTGTGATTCGGTCACCTGGTAAAGCTGATGGGCGCAAAATAGTAGGGCGGACTCACCTGTGACCCAAGAGCCAAGAGGACTTGATGGGTCCCCAATTCTGGCAGTTCGTTGGGAGTTGGGAGTCACTTTCCAGGAGAATGAGTGTACGGGTGGGAGCAAATCGTCGGTCCCGGCAATAGCCGAGATGACCACTCTGGCCAAGGAGAGCTATGGGCCTGGCATCAGACGTGATTATGTGGTGACCCTGTAAGCAAAAAATGCCAGGCCGGGGCCCTCCTGAGCATGAGATTTCAAGAAGCATATAACAGCATCAAACCCCCCTAGGGCCACGGCAAGGCGCCAAATGTGATTACGTGGTGACCCTGTAAGTGTGAGGCACTAAGCCAGGCCCTGGGCCGCTCCAGACCAAGATAGGCCAAAGTCCCACCTAATGCACCCTCAAAATAGTACCTCTTAGGTGGTTTGAGTTTGCATCTGCAAAACCACCTAAGAGGTGTTCTGAGTATAGGCATGTCTAAGAAAAAAAAAGAGAGAAAGATCCCCCTCCTAATACACCCCCCCCTTGCTAATAACGACCCCCCTGGCTAAATACACCCCCCTGCTAATAATCAACCCCCCTTGCTAATAACCCCCCTGGTAATACAACCCCTCCTGCTAAACCACCCCCAAATTGCTAATACACCCCCCCTGCTAATTCACCCCCCTGCTAATACACCCCCCTGCTAAGCCCTCTAACACACATAACACCCCCCGCTAAACCCCGCTAATAACCCCCCCTGCTAATACACCCCCCGCTAATACACCCCCCTCTAATACACCCCCCCCTGTCGCTAATACCCCCCCTCTTGCAATACACCCCCCTGCTAATACACCCCCTGTAATACACCCCCCCCTTGTCTAATACACCCCCGCTGCTAATACACCCCCTAATTCCCCTCGTCTAATACACCCCCTAACCCCCCTACCTCTAAAACCCCTGCTAATACACCCCCCGAAAATACACCCCCTCTAATACGACCCAACACCCTGCTAATACACCCCCCCTGTTAATACACCCCTGCTAATACACCCCCCTCTAAATCACCCCCCCTGGTCTAATACACCCCCCTGCTGAAACACCCCCTGCTAATACACCCTGCTAATACACCCCCACACTCAAATCCACTGCTAATACCACCCCCTGCAATACACCCCGTGCTAATACACCCCCCTGCTAACACCCCCCCTGCTAATAACCCCCCTACCGCTAATACACCCGCCCAATTCACCGCTAACCTAATACACCCCCTGCTGAAATACACCCCCTGCTAATACACCCAAACCCTGCTATACACCCCCCCCGCTAATACACCCCCCTGCTAATACAACCCCTGCTAATACCCCTGCTAACCCCCCTGCTAATACACCCCCTGCTAATACACCCCCTTATTGGTAACACTCCCCCTTCCCTTGCGTAATACCTCCCACCCTTACTGGTACCACCCCCTCCCTTATGGTACCATCCCCATTCCCTTATTCGTACCACCCCCCTCACTTCCTGTAACACCCCCTCCTTCCTGGACCACCCCCCCTTCCTTCTGTAACACCCCCCTCCCTTCCATGGTAACACCCCCTCTCCTGTAACCCCTCCCCCTCCTGGTAACACCCCCCTCCCTTCCTGGTAAACACCCTCCCTCCCTTCCTGGTAACACCCCCCTTCCTGTAACACCCCCCTTCCTTCCTGTAATACCCCCCCCCTATTGGCAACACTCCCCCTTCCCTTCCTGGTAATACCTCCCCCCCCTGCTGGCAACAACCCCCCCTTGTTGTAACACCCCCCTGTCCTTTATTGGTACCACCCCCCCTTCCCTTCCTGGTAACACCCCCCCTCCCTTCCTGGTAATACCCCCCCTTGTTGGTAACACCCCCCTCCCTTCCTGGTAATACCCCCCTTCCTGGTAATACCCCCCCCTCTGGAGTTACCAACCTCCCTAACAAACCCACTTGGAATTAGACCACCCCCCCAGGCAAGTGGATTGATTGTGCTCCCTCGGTACCACTTAGAAGTGCCAGTACATAGGATTCTAATTACCAAGTAAGTATGTAGTCTCCTTAGTCTTATTGTTAAGGTGGATTGCTGCTGTAATGGCATTGAGAGTCCCATGTTCAAACCTGAGTGAGAGTGTTTGTTTTTGGCACCTTGGCTCTCATCACATGGGCTCTGCTGGCTCACTGCCCAGTTCAAACTCTGCAGATGAGCTAAGCAAAATTGAAACTCTGAAGATGAGGTAATCCTTGACCTAACTCCTTCTGTTATAGATGTGGTCTAAGTCCCCATGTTGATTTATTTGAGATCAAAGACCATGTCTGTTGCCTGAGGTCATGGCATTGAAATTATTTGAGATCAAAGGATTTTGATGCCTCATAGGCAATTAATTTGATGCAGTTCAACATGTCTTTGAGATCAGTCCAAGTGGCTGACTGAGGTGACTCCCCCCTAAATAATAATTCCTCCCAGAGCCTTCCATCCATGCAATGGCCTGAAAATTCACCCTTAGGTCATCCAAATACATTCATAACATTCCCCAAAATTTCAGATTCATGACTCCAGTGTGAGAGTTTCCATAATATTTTCAAGTTTCACTGACATACCCCCTCCAATTGGGGCACTTCCAGAGCTCCAATCACTCCCATTTTTTGTAGGCCACACCAGCCACCATTTGAGGCTCAGGCCCAAATTTCAGCCCATTCTAAGCACTTTTGACATTGGTCACATGATCAAGATCCCCCCCTCCCCCTGCTTCACTCAGTGATCCAATCTGTATGAAAGCTGTTGCCATCTGAATTTCACTACATACCATACCTCTAACCCCCAAATTGAATGGGTCTAGAATATTTCTTGAATAACTCAATCAATATTGCATGAATGTTCTGAAATTTGAATCATACACTGTTACAGACTACTACTACAGATGGCAACAGCTTTCATACAGATTGGATCACTGAGTGAAGCAGGGGAGGGGGGATCTTGATCATGTGACCAATGTCAAAAGTGCTTAGAATGGGCTGAAAATTTGGCCTGAGCCTCAAATGGTGGCTGGGTGTGGCCTACAAAAATGGGAGTGATTGGAGCTCTGGAAGTGCCCCAATTGGAGGGGGTATGTCAGTGAAACTTGAAAATATTATGGAAACTCTCACACTGGAGTCATGAATCTGAAATTTTGGGGAATGTTATGAATGTATTTGGATGACCTAAGGGTGAATTTTCAGGGCCATTGCATGGATGGAAGGCTCTGGGGAGAAATTATTATTTAGGGGGGAGTGCTGTGGAATAGTGCCTAGATGGAGTCCAATCAGGCTGATATTTGGTATGTATACTCCCCATATATGTATTAAACTATTGGAATTATATTAGAGCAACCTCTGCTCTACATCTATATAATTGACTTTTGATCTTCCTCCCCCTCCCCTGAATTTCAACCACTTCCACACATCCAATGTATTTCATTTTTGGATATAGTCAGTGTTATAATATTCTAAGCCTATTCCACTTAGTTTGGTCCTAATGTGGAGTGTTCTACATTTATGGTAGGCTTTTGTTCCCTTTTTGCCTGAAAAGGGAGTTCAATGCCTAGAAGTAAACAAAATAAGCTGATTCTTGGCACATATTTATTTGATTACATGGTCATACTCCATGTAAAATTCAAGTCCATATCTTGTCTGTAGGGGAGTAAATCATTTTCAAGGTTGAAACCTATTTGCCTCATATCTCTGTACCTACTGCATGGATTTGGCTGAAAATTGAATATGTTCTTCACCTGAGCAGTGTCTAATCACATGCCAAGTTTCAGAATAGTCTGCTCATTGGGTATTTTTTTGAAATTTCACTGCCTCTGGTATCCATTGTCCAGTTCCCTAAA
>MU129056.1:59381-82779 GCA_014904985.1 Hydnum rufescens UP504
ACACACCTGAGGGGATTTTTGGGGAATTTTTTTTCTAAGTTCACTATATAGACATGTCAAAATAGCCCGCCACAGGCACCACCCAGGAGGGTTTGTTCACTGCTGGAGAGTGTTACAGGTCTAATTTAGGTATGTCTAATAAGATATTTTCTGGAGCCTTAGAGGTGTCTATCATCCTTACTGTGTGTCTACTGGTGTCTAAATCAACATTTTGAGCCCAAGACCTCTGGTGGCAGTACTAATAGGTGTCTAAATGTTGTCTAGATCCAATAATAATCCAATAATGGTGTTACTGTGGATGCATGTCTACTAGTGTCTAAATTAGAACAAAGGCATCTGCTCAGGGGGAGATCATTAGACATGTCTAGAGATGTCTAGGCATGTCTAGACATGTCTTGGCATGTCTAGACATGTCTTGGCATGTCTAGAGATGTCTCAGCATGTCTAGACATGTCTATAGTCATGTCTAGACACATCTAGACATGTCTATAGTCATGTCTAGACACATCTAGTCATGTCTATAGTCATGTCTAGACATGTCTATAGTCATGTCTAGACACATCTAGTCATGTCTATAGTCATGTCTAGACATGTCTAGTCATGTCTAGACATGTCTAGTCATGTCTAGACATGTCTAGTCATGTCTAGACATGTCTAGTCATGTCTAGACATGTCTAATCATGTCTAGACATGTCTAGTCATGTCTAGACATGTCTAGTCATGTCTAGACATGTCTAGAATCATGTCTAGACATGTCTAGATCATGTCTAGACATGTCTAGTCATGTCTAGACATGTCTAGACATGTCTAGACATGTCTAATCATGTCTAGACATGTCTAGTCATGTCTAGACATGTCTAGTCATGTCTAGACATGTCTAATCATGTCTAGACATGTCTAGTCATGTCTAGACATGTCTAATCATGTCTAGACATGTCTAGTCATGTCTAGACATGTCTAGTCATGTCTAGACATGTCTATCATGTTAGCATGTCTAGCATCTAGACATGTCTAATCATGTCTAGTCATGTCTAGGACATGTCTAGTCATGTCTAGACATGTCTAGTCATGTCTAGACATGTCTAAGTCATGTCTAGACATGTCTAGATCATGTCTAGACATGTCTAGATCATGTCTAGACATGTCTATCATGTCTAGACATGTCTAGACAAGGAAAGGTGCATTAGGTAATATCCCATAATAACTTTGGATATCCAGTTACATAATAAAGTGTTTCTTATTTAAAAAAAGCCTAAATGCGGAAATTGGATGAAGTACATCCAAATAATATTTAGCCATCCAGCCCAATGGAGGCCCAGGACCAGGGGGAGGTGCCTGGGATGGGTGGAGGGACCCCTAAGGACCCTGGCTGAGTGAAGAAACCAGGCCCAGAGCAAGTGGCTAGTGCCTGGAGAGATGGGGGCAGTAAAATGAATACCGGAAATTGCGGAACTTGCCGGATCTGAACCGCTGGGCGGTTCGTTCTGAAATTTGGCACATGATTGGGGACTATTAGGGCGAAGAACATATTAAAATTTCAGCCAATTCCGATCAGTAGGTATTGAGATATGAGGAAAACAAGTTTGGACACTGAAAATTAATTTCCTCCCCTTACAGAATACCTGGGAACTTGAAAATTTGCACAGAGTATGATAATATAATGTACTAATTATGTGCCAAAAATTATCCCAATCCACCCACTTTAAGGTAGGGAACTGGACAATGGATACCAGAGGCAGTGAAAATTGCCAAAAAATACCCAATGAGCAGACTATTCTGAAACTTGGCATGTGATTAGACACTGCTCAGGTGAAGAACATATTCAATTTTCAGCCAATCCATGCAGTAGGTACAGAGATATGAGGCAAATAGGTTTCAACCTTGAAAATTGATTTACTCCCCCTACAGACAAGATATGGACTTGAAATTTTACATGGAGTATGACCATGTAATCAAATAAATATGTGCCAAGAATCAGCTTATTTTGTTTACTTCTAGGCATTGAACTCCCTTTTCAGGCAAAAAGGGAACAAAAGCCTACCATAAATGTAGAACACTCCACATTAGGACCAAACTAAGTGGAATAGGCTTAGAATATTATAACACTGACTATATCCAAAAATGAAATACATTGGATGTGTGGAAGTGGTTGAAATTCAGGGGGAGGGGGAGGAAGATCAAAAGTCAATTATATAAGATGTAGAGCAGAGGTTGCTCTAATATAATGCCAATAGTTTCATACATATATGGGGAGTATACATACCAAATATCAGCCTGATTGGACTCCATCTAGGCACTATTCCACAGCACTCCCCCCTAAATAATAATTTCCTCCCCAGAGCCTTCCATCCATGCAATGGCCCTGAAAATTCACCCTTAGGTCAGCCAAATACATTCATAACATTCCCCAAAATTTCAGATTCATGACTCCAGTGTGAGAGTTTCCATAATATTTTCAAGTTTCACTGACATACCCCCTCCAATTGGGGCACTTCCAGAGCTCCAATCACTCCCATTTTTTGTAGGCCACACCCGGCCACCATTTGAGGCTCAGGCCCAAAATTTCAGCCCATTCTAAGCACTTTTGACATTGGTCACATGATCAAGATCCCCCCTCCCCCTGCTTCACTCAGTGATCCAATCTGTATGAAAGCTGTTGCCATCTGTAGTAGTAGTATGTAACAGTGTATGATTCAAATTTCAGAACATTCCATGCAATATTGATTGAGTTATTCAAGAAATATTCTAGATCTATTCAATTTGGGGGTAGAGGTATGGTATGTAGTGAAATTTCACTACATACCATACCTCTACCCCCAAATTGAATAGATCTAGAATATTTCTTGAATAACTCAATCAATATTGCATGGAATGTTCTGAAATTTGAATCATACACTGTTACATACTACTACTACAGATGGCAACAGCTTTCATACAGATTGGATCACTGAGTGAAGCAGGGGGAGGGGGGATCTTGATCATGTGACCAATGTCAAAAGTGCTTAGAATGGGCTGAAATTTTGGGCCTGAGCCTCAAATGGTGGCCGGTGTGGCCTACAAAAAATGGGAGTGATTGGAGCTCTGGAAGTGCCCCAATTGGAGGGGGTATGTCAGTGAAACTTGAAAATATTATGGAAACTCTCACACTGGAGTCATGAATCTGAAATTTTGGGGAATGTTATGAATGTATTTGGCTGACCTAAGGGTGAATTTTCAGGGCCATTGCATGGATGGAAGGCTCTGGGGAGGAAATTATTATTTAGGGGGGAGTGCTGTGGAATAGTGCCTAGATGGAGTCCAATCAGGCTGATATTTGGTATGTATACTCCCCATATATGTATTAAACTATTGGCATTATATTAGAGCAACCTCTGCTCTACATCTTATATAATTGACTTTTGATCTTCCTCCCCCTCCCCCTGAATTTCAACCACTTCCACACATCCAATGTATTTCATTTTTGGATATAGTCAGTGTTATAATATTCTAAGCCTATTCCACTTAGTTTGGTCCTAATGTGGAGTGTTCTACATTTATGGTAGGCTTTTGTTCCCTTTTTTCCTGAAAAGGGAGTTCAATGCCTAGAAGTAAACAAAATAAGCTGATTCTTGGCACATATTTATTTGATTACATGGTCATACTCCATGTAAAATTTCAAGTCCATATCTTGTCTGTAGGGGGAGTAAATCCATTTTCAAGGTTGAAACCTATTTGCCTCATATCTCTGTACCTACTGCATGGATTTGGCTGAAAATTGAATATGTTCTTCACCTGAGCAGTGTCTAATCACATGCCAAGTTCAGAATAGTCTGCTCATTGGGTATTTTTTGGCAATTTTCACTGCCTCTGGTCTCAGTTCCCTACCTTAAAGTGGGGTGGATTGGGATAATTTTTGGCACATAATTAGTACATTATATTATCATACTCTGTGCACATTTTCAAGTTCCCAGGTATTCTGTAAGGGGAGGAAATTAATTTTCAGTGTCCAAACTTGTTTTCCTTATATCTCAATACCTACTGATCGGAATTGGCTGAAATTTTAATATGTTCTTCGCCCTAATAGTCCCCAGTCATGTGCCAAATTTCAGAACAAACTGCCCAGCGGTTCAGATCCGGCAAGTTCTGCAATTTCCGGTATTCATTTTACTGCCGTCATCTCTCCAGGCACTAGCCACTTGCTCTGGGCCTCGTTTATTCACTCAGCCAGGGTCCTTAGGGGTCCCTCCACCCATCCCAGGCACCTCCCCTTGGTCCTGGGCCTCCATTGGGCTGGATGGCTAAATATTATTTGGATGTACTTCATCCAATTTCCGCATTTAGGCTTTTTTTAAAATAAAAAACACTTTATTATGTCTAGACATGTCTATAGACATGTCTAGATGTGTCTAGACATGTCTATAGACATGACTAGATGTGTCTAGACATGACTATAGACATGACTAGACATGTCTAGACATGACTAAGTCACACACCATATCACTCAAGGCCATGCTTCCAGCCCAAAAGCAAAGCTGCAGATAGCATCAAGAAGACATATCCATAGCCCTGTGATAACACCATAGCTAGTCATCACAAACCTGGCCAGAAGTGTTTCACATGTGGAAGTGAGAAGCATTGGGTCAGGGACTGTAAACACTTTGGAGTGTATTCCAACCAATTGGAAAGAAAGATGTTGAAGAAAGAGCATAGACAATATGAGACTCCTGATTATAAAGCCACATACTCAGCAATGATCAACACCATGCTGAATCTTTAGATGTGGGATGGGCAAAATTAGCTTCCCTGTCTAGCTCCCTTGTACCCCAGCTGAAGCCCTCATATATAGAGGCACATAACAAACTGTTGGATAATGTAAATGTAGTGACAAATAATATGCAACCTCCCCCCATAAAAACCCCCTGGGAGTGACCTAGAAAACCACCTGATGAGTCAGCAGGAGGCAAACAGAAGGAAGGAGTACAAAAACTTGCTGCTGTGGCCACAAAGTTGTGGCCCACAGTCAAGGCTTTGCACCACCCTGAAATGATGCAGGATACCCCTCCAGTGAGGGTTATTTGTTGTTGTAAGGCCAGAGCCATGCCTGCTGGAAAGTCAGCACTGGGGATTACAGTGCTAAGCATCCACAACAGCCATTTGGGGATGCTCTCAAGCTCCCCTGTACAGTTACACCTGGACTTGGGAGTGGACATCACCTTAATATCTGAGGACTGCTACAATGCCCTAGAGCATCAGCCAAAACTGCAAAAGGGTATGAAGCTTAGGCTCTTTGAGCTCACCAATCAGGTGAAGATCTTAGGATTATAAATCTCCAAATCTTCATGCCCACAGCAGACAAGAGGGTGCTGGAATTCATTGAAGAAGCCTATGTGATCCCAGGAATGAATGTCCCAGTGCTGTTAGGGGAGGATTTCCAGGTTAACTATGAAATCTCTGTACTGAGATCAGCACAATGAACACACCTGTTGATTAACCAGCCAGGGGAAAGGTTCAACATTCCAGCCCACTCGACACCCCCCTTGACCAAGGATTTCCAAGTTCAACCCTGTCACCCCCCAGAGATAAGAAATCATGCCATGTACTTGGCCACTTCCAGAAATCCTGGCTATGCACAGAAAAGTAGGACTCCCATGACACACTTACTGTGAGCAGCTGAGATGTGAAGATTCATGCAGGGTGGGTCACCAGGGTTCCTGTAGAAGGCCAACTATGGGTCATGATGAGTGGTTCATGGAGCAAGTCACACTCCCCATGAACAATGGTTGCTTCCTAGCAGCCCCTTCAGCACTAGTTAAGTCCAAGGAGCTTGTTGTAGCCATAGCCAATACATCCCCCTCCACAGAATGGATTTGCAAAGTGACATGCTAGGCATCCTACATGATCCAGACTGATATCTTGATGTGGCCACTGATAGCAGATGAACCCAGCACTTGAAGGCCTATGCCCAAGTAGTGCAGAAGATCCCCAAAGGATCACTAGGAGACTGAGATCTGTCAGATCAGACATTAGTGAAGTCACAAGCATTAGAGATCCCCCCAGAACCAGACAGCCCTGATGAACCTTGGAGTCTGAAAACATCAGAACCTGGAGATCCAACAACTTATGACTCCAAAAAACTGGATGAGCTGATGGACATTGTGCCAGATGCCCCTCCAGAGATAAAAGTGAAGACCCTGGAGTTAATCAAAAAGCATGTTAAAGCCTTCAGATTTGATGACCAACTTGGAACAGTGGAGATGACCACCAAGATTCATATGAAAGAGGAAACTTTCCCAGTCTTGTTGCCTCTGTACAGAGCTTCACCAGTGAAGAGACAAGTGATTGATGAGCAGATGGATAAATAGATCTGCCAAGAAGTCATAGAACCTTCAAAAGTCCCTGGGCTGCCCCCATAGTCATAGCATACTGAAATGGGAAGCCCAGATCCTGTGTTGATTACAGGGAACTCAATGCTATGACCATACCAGATGAGTTCCTGATTCTGTGACAAACAGAAATCCTGCAAGTCTTATCCAGATCACAAGTCCTATCCACCCTTGATGCACTGGCCAGGTTTCACCAGATGGAAATGGAGGATGAGGATAAAGAAAAAATGGCCTTTCACTCCCATAGAGGGCTTTGGGAGTTTAAATGGAGGCCTTTCAGCCTAAGAAACAGCCCCTCAACCTTCCAAAGGATGATGCAGTCAATTCTCACCCCCTTTCTGTGGATTTTCTCATTAGTGTACATTAATGATATTGTAGCATACTCAAAATCATATGAGGAACACCTAGGGCATTTTGATAAGGTTCTCCAAGTGTGTGTCAAAGCAGGATTGATGCTAGCACTGAAGAAGTGCCATTTCATGTGCACATCAATGTTCCTCCTGGGCCAGAAAGTCTCCAGGCTGGGACTTTCTATGCACAAGGAGAAGATAAGAGCTATCATAGATATAGCTCATCCTCCTAATAAGAAAATGCTCCAAACATTCTTAGGAATGGCAGTGTACTTCTTGCACTTCATACTGCACTACTCTGAGAGCGCAGTGCCCCTATTCTATGTAACAATGTAAAATGGAACTGGGGGGTGGACCAAGAACTGGCCTTTGAAGATGTCAAGGAAGGCCTGGTTTCTGCCCCAGTGCTTGGCCATCCCATGCCCTCAAAACTGTATTGCATTTACTCTGATGCTTCCAATGTAGCATTGGGAGCTAGCCTCCAGCAAGTACAACCCATAATGGTAAAAGATTTAAGGGGTACAAAGTTACACAACAGGATTTTAGACAAGCACACCAAGGGTGAACCTGTACCAAGGCTAGTGTGCCAAGTTTTGAAAAATACAAATGATGTGCCTGACCCTGATTCTGGGGCCTCAGATGTGGAAGATACTACAGTGCATGTTGAATGAGTGATCACCTACTGGAGCAGATCCTTGAAATCCACAGAACAGAACTACTCTGAAATGGAAAGGGAAGCCCTAGGAGTGAAGGAAGTGCTAGTGCACTTCCAGCCCTTCGTCAAAGGTGAGAAAAATATTATGATCACTGATCATGCAGCTCTACAATGGGCAAGGACATATGAAAATGCCAACAGGCATCTTGCAGCATGGGGGGCAGTGTTTGCAGCATATCCAGGTCTGGATATAGTACATCAAGCAGGGATAGTGCACTTGAATGTAGACCCCCTCTCAAGACTGAGACAGACACTGCCACATCAATCACCTGTAGAAGATAAATCCCCACCCTTGCCCAGCCAGCTCCCATCCCAGCTGATATTTGCCTGGGAAGATGCAGTCAAGAGAAAACCCACAGAGTGAGCCATGTTCCTATTGACACAGGTGCAGACTAAGAGATGGATGGCAGAGGCTACCCCAGCAGCTAGAAGAACAGTGGAAGCTGTACCACAGAGAAGCAGGACAGAAAACCCACCCAATCGGGAATGAAGGCCATGGACAATCAACATCTCAGCCAGTCCCTCCCAAATAGAAGCCTTTGTCAAAGGATACCAAAGTGATCCCAGCTCCAAGCAGCCCTGGATGGAGGCTGTTGTTGACAAATCAGAACTCTGAGCAGCCCAACAATTCTATAAATGGAATGAAGGCCTCCTGATATTTTGCAATGCAGACTGGGTTGCCAGACTCTGTGTGCCAAAGTCAGAAGTATGTAGAGTCCTCCTGGAGTCCCATGAGTCACCATGGGAGTCTGCACACACAGGATCCTCAAGGCTATTCCACAAACTGGTGGCTAGGTTCTACTGGCCAAGGCTGTGGTCAGATGTTGTGGAGTTTTCAAAAACCTGTGACATTTGCCAGAAGACCAAATCTGATAAGCATGGTCTGATAGGGAAGTTATTCCCACACACAATTCCCCTCCTTCCATTCAAAGTAGTGATGCTAGATCTGATCATGGGTCTCCTGAGGTCAGAGGGACATGACACAGTCCTAGTAATTGTGGATAAGCTCACCAAGTTCATCCAGTACATCCCAACCACCTCTCACCTGAAGCAAGATGGATTTTCCAAGTTATGTGTGCAAAATGTCCTCTTAAAATACAGCATCCCTCACCAGATGATTGCAGATTGGGATGCTAGGTGGGCCAAATCCTTCTGGGCATCAGTAGCCAAGCACCTGGATTTATATTTGATGCTGTCCACCTTGCATCATCCCCAAACCAACAGACAGATGGAGAAAGTGAATGACTTGCTATAAGTAGCCCTACATGCCTACACAGCTGGGAATTGCAGTTCTTGGGCCCAGTGGCTTGGAACACTAGCAATGGCTCACAATGCCATGCCCACTCATCTATGGGATACTCCCCCTTCTTCCTGTTGCATGGATACTCTCCTCAAACACAAGCTGCAGTGATAGACCCAGTACCCAGGGGAATTGAGCAGTTCAAGCTCAACAATGTATCCACATCGACCTTTGTGAATGAACTAGAAGTACATTGCTCTTGAGCATGAGATGCTCTGGTTGAGGCTCAAGCCAGGCAAGCCAAAGCCTATGATAAAAAGAAGTGTGATGATGAATTTGAGGAAGGAGACAAGGTTCTAGTGAACCCTCACTCTCTAGAGTTGATTGATGTGCAAGGAACAGGAAGGAAATTGGTCCAAAGGCATATTGGGCCTTTTACTATATTGGAGAAGATAAATCCCATAGTCTACCACTCGCATCTCCTGCCTGAATATAAAATGCATCCCATAATGAATATTCAGCACCTAACCAAATACTACTGGGATGTACAAGAGGAAGGAAGGGCTAAGCTCCCCAAGCTAACAGAGCTATCCACTGAGGAGTATGAAGTGGAGAAGCTGGTAGGCCATCAATATAATCCACAGACAAGGAAGAGGGAATATCTAGTACATTGGAA
The DNA here is from genome assembly GCA_014904985.1 of Hydnum rufescens UP504. Lineage (NCBI taxonomy): Eukaryota > Fungi > Basidiomycota > Agaricomycetes > Cantharellales > Hydnaceae > Hydnum > Hydnum rufescens. The sequence continues at coordinate 68,725 of MU129056.1, forward strand.
AGGATATGGACCAGAGCATGACATGTTTGAGCTGGAACCCACATTATGGAATGCCTTTGTGCAGCTCAGGGAATACCAAAAGACCCTAGAGTGACATGCTTGTAACCCATGGGGTCCACAAGGCAGCTATGGAGATTCCCAGCTGCTTCCACACCTAGCTTCCCAGTACTGAGTTCCTTCCCCTTTCTATGACCTCCCTTGACAGCCCTCTTTCCCCTCCTCTTCTCTCTCTCCCCTTTGCTCTCCCTCAATCCAGACCCCAATCCAGTGCAGCATCCTGGTCCTCAGAGACACAAAGGAGTATGCTGCAGCCAGTGATACATGATGCCTAGCAATAATGCTGATCCCCTCAACCCATACTATGCTCAATATGGTGATGAGGAGGATAATCCAGAATGATGCCCAGTGGAACCCTGGAGAGATCAGCATACTTCTATGTATACACACTAACCACATTGAATCTAGCTGGTGCTTTCCCATGAGTCCAAGGATTTCCCCTGTTTTACAAGGACCCCTATGATTACTGCTGGGAGGATTTAGATGAATGGGGATGGCTCAGGAAGTTTGAGTGGACTTACCACACACAGTTACTCCCTATAAATCACCCGTTCCCTTTACACCAAGCATTCATCCTGTTTGATGTGAAGCAATTTGATTTCGACCCCTGCCAGCATCTTCTGCAGGCTAGAGGTCCTAATCCCAGCCTCAGGCCTCTCTCAAATAGCTACCTGCAAGCTGTCCACAATGCAGGACACTCAATGTTACACTGCATCAGAGGGATTGAGTACATGACCCAGTGCTACAACTTCATGCTCCCCTCCAATTGTGACCCAGACTGGCACTTTGGACAGTCCTGGATGTTCCTCCTCCAGCAAGGAACCACTCCAGCCACAGCTTGGAAAGCCATCCATGTTGCTCAGGTCCTCAGGAGGCAGGTCCTCAATGCAACAGGATATGTCTCTATGGCTTTCCATGTTATCCTCCATCTCTTGTGCTTTAAAGAGAGGCTGTGCCCTCCCCAGTTTAGGACAACAGTCCAACTTTCTGGCCTTGTTATTCTCAAGAGAGACAGGTGCTCCCAACTAATCGGAGAAGGGCTAGCACAACTGGGGGTTCCTGTATGGTCTGCCAAAGTAGACAATGAGACTCTGCCACTCAACCTATACCCTTGAGGCACCACCCAGAATTCACCACTATGGGAAGAAGCAAAACAAATGATTAAGGACTGGCACCCACACTGGAATTTGAGGGATGGGATCTCTCTATGAGCCATACAGGAGCTATTTGAACAGAAGCTCAAGGCTCAACAACACAAGCATCTCATAGGCCCCCCAGAGATTCTTTAGATAATGAAGAAGGATCATCCCCATGAAACTAGGTGAACAGGGCCATACTACATCCACCATCCCACTTACTTTTGTAAACCCCAAGGTCCCCCAGGTGAAATTTACCTCAAGGGCCTCACATGATGGCTCACCCAAGTGAATGATGGGAACTACATGATAGTACTGACAGAAATACAAGCCTGTCTGGGAGAAGCCACTCTTTCTCTCATGAAGCTAGAGCCCCAGGAACAATCCCCTCCTCTCCTGGCACTCCTCCATCAGAATTACCCCCAGTGCCATGAATGGATGAGGAGCCATGGAATTGAATGGCATGAGCCTGAGTCCTTCCCACAGCTAGTGGTACAGGAAGAGCTATCCACATGTTTGATAGACCCCTTGCTATGCACCTATGGGGCCCTGCCTGCACTGCTAGACTGACTAGGTGATCTGGATCCCCTCTACCCCTCAGTCCCACATGCCACTAGAAGGTTGAGATCCAAATTGTCTGAAGGAAGACAGGTCCATGCATGCCAGAATGCTCCTACATTCCCAGAAGAGGAGCTGGCCCCTTATGAGGATTATGACCCCACATCAGGCAACTTCATGTTGCCCAATGACCCTGAAGCCCCACTGGTAGACCCCATTGCTGTGGGGCCACCAATCACCCCCATTCCACAAGACCCAAACAAAGTATGGGATTCCCCAGGAGCACAGTTGGCCAGGTTCCCAGTGGAACTGGCCCCCTTCATCTGCCTCAGCTCCAGGGAAAAACTTGAAGACAAACTAGTTGATCACTACACATCAGGCAGTATGGAATGGTTATATGAGGAACCACACCTTATTCTCATGTTTGTAGACCAGGATTGAGCCCATTACACCTTGGAAAACCAGTGACAGGCTGCAAAATCCTATCCTTCTGAGCCCTCAGCCCAAGCACTCCCTTACATTGAAAACCAGTGCCATCCCTGGAGCTCAGGTTCCATAGCACAGCATGAAGAAGCAGTTGAGCTGAGGTACCTTGGCCACCTCAAGAAGTACCCCATCCCTGAGCCAACTTGAATCCAGGGAAGCATGACTTGCCCCCCAGAGACAGTCTTCAAGTCAGCACACCTCCTCAAACTCTTCTACCCCCAAGGCCTCCCTAGAACCCATAGAATGGGCTAATCTCTTATATTGTGCTATCTTGTTCAGCCAGTAGCATTCATGGGTCTCCTGGAACAGAAAACTGACCTCCTTTGGGAAATGAGCATTTCCCTAGCCTCTCAGCTACTTCAAGCCATGGAGGGTCTATTGGCTATCTTAAAGAGGCATTTGTCTTATGAAGAACCAGTGCAATTCAACCTCCCCATCCCATTTGTTGGTTATCACTGCAATGCCCTGGTCTGGCTAGCCTACAAGACCCCTGAAGTCAATCCCACCTCCATGGGAGCCTGAGGTACTTATGTGGGCAAGAAATTCCATCAGAACAACACCCATGAATGCTATGAGATTACTCTTGATGACCTTGATCTTGACTTAGACAATTCTGAAGCTCACAGGCATGAATCCTAGCATCTACACTGGGGGGCACTGTAATATAGTGATCCAATATTATCATGCATGCTCTCATCCTTAACCTCTTTCCTAGTTTAGTCGCTGATGTAATTAGCATAGCCACAAGGATTGTAGCTGTGGGCCTAGCTGAGAATAAAGCATCTTTTGCCTGGACTTCTATGCAATGCATGAAACCATGACCCTTGCCCTCTCTCCATCTAGCTTCACATCACAATGACACAGTCACAATACTAATGTATGAATAGGTACAACTATGGCTGCTCCACAAGCCAGCTGTATAATGAAGGATCAGGAGTATGAGTTGCATATGAGTGTGACTCATGCAGTAGGTCAATCCCCTAGCCTCCAATCACTAATACTCCCTTTCCACCTTCTAGACAGCTGTTGTGCCCCTTGGCCAACAGCTGCCACATTCATCCTCCCATTCCCCTCTTCCCCTCCCTCACTTCTCCTGCATTCAAGGTGAAGCCAGTGCCTAGCCTCATATGCAGCCTCCCCATTTGAAGTGAGTGCTTAGAACAGTGGGATTTCCTTTCCCATTCTGTTCACAGACAAGTTGACTCCATCTCATCCAACAACAACTCTCATGCATATTCAAAGTCAGATAGTGTGTTTTACAGATAATCATCACAATCCAATGGGAGACAAAACTACACAACATCCAAAAAATTGAATGTATGTTGACATACCTCCATGTGGCCAGACACATGCTAAAACTCCAGTTAATCAGCCAAAACCCTCAGAACCAAAACAAACAGCCCCCGAAAATCCTCTGCAGCCAAGTTATCCTCCAGGAATATTGCCCTCATCAGTAATAAAAGAACCTGCAACAGAAAAACCTACCCTAAAAAGGCTGGACCACTTCCAGAAGAAACAATAGACATAGAAATGGCACTACCAGAGAAACAAATCCCAAAGAACCCTCCAACATTTCATTTTACTACAGAGTTTCAAGATGCCTGTGAAGATAAAGAAATAGCAAAGAAAGTACTCAATCAAATAGTTGAAATAACTCTTGGAGACTTCCTTGGGTCAGCACATGGGGCAGCCAAAATATTTGCAGCTGGACTTGAAGGGAAATGTGACTATAATCCTAAACATTGAGAGCCACTTACAGTTAATCATGCCACCTTTAAACCATGTTTTCTGACAACTGAGGCCTCTGATTATGACTCTGATGATGAAGCAGAACACAATGAATACTATGACCATATATGAACCTTGATGGACAGAGACTTGGATGAAGATCTATCCCCACAAACACATCTACAAATGCAAGAAAGCTATCAAGCACAAGTAAATCTGGTTGGATCTCTTGGACCAAATCCTTTGTTTGCTATGGATACAGGAAAAATTGCAGCTAAAGCTACAGACCAGAATGGACCTAAGGATGTTGTGCTTATTATTGACACAGGATCTGAATTAAACCTTATCTCCCAGGAAGTTCAGAAAAGATTAAACATCCCAATAGACTACAATGGACAATACTGGTCATTACAAGGAATCAACAGTGGACCAGAGCCCCTTATAGGATGCTGTTGAAATGCTCCAATTGAAATAGGAGGGATAAGATTCAATCATCACTTCTTTGTTAAAAAGGGCCACTTTGAAGGCCATGACATACTACTTGGACAACCATGGCTGGTAGGAGTTGGTGCCCAAATCAAATATGAAGGAGCAACAGATGGAAACCATGGAATGGATATTCAAGTTTATGAAAAGGGAAACCCAACAGGATCATCAATTTCTCTTCATGCTCTTATGAATGAAGAATGAGAGCAAAATAAACTTGTTCTTCAAGCATCAGCAATACCTCCAGGAGAACAGCCACCTGAAGGAAGGAATCCAGGTCCACCACAGCTGCAATATCAATATAAATCAAATGGAGTATCATTAGTTCAAACAGCACCTAAAACTCCCTCACAAGACTACAAATATTATCACACAGAACCAACTAGGCTATTGCGTGGGGGTGGCACCCCCCTTCAGGGGGTTGGCCAAACCTGCCACTTTTTTTGAAGCTAGCTCTTCAAGGTTTGAGGAGGGGGTGGCAGGGAACCCCCCCTACCCCCATCTCAAGCCTTGAAGAGCTAGCTTCAAAAAAAGTGGCAGGTTTGGCCAGATTACTCCGTGGGGTTGGCATATTTGCCAACCCCATGGAGTAATCTGGCCAAACCTGCCACTTTTTTTGAAGCTAGCTCTTCAAGGCTTGAGATGGGGGTAGGGGGGGTTCCCCACCACCCCCTCCTCAAACCTTGAAGAGCTAGCTTCAAAAAAAGTGGCAGGTTTGGCCAACCCCCTGAAGGGGGGTGCCACCCCCATGCAATAGCCTAGAACCAACTCCATCTGACCAATCATTAAAAGGGAATTCACCATTTATACCAATATTTGGTAGGGAATTGTCAGAGGCCTTATGAGTCCCAGAAATGCATACAAAAGACTTCAATCCAAGCACAAACAAGTACCTCATGGATGCCATTATTAACAAGGAGAGCATGTCTGCACAATATTTCAATCAAACTTGGAAATCATCTTCAGCAGCATCTGGAAATAAACTTGAAGACAATCTTGTATGTGTTTATGACAAATTAAGGCCATATTTTGCACAAAAATCTCCAGAAAAAGTGGAGGACTTTAGCTATTGAATTGGCCAGACCATCAGAAATGCTAATAAGATGAAATATAAAACTGTGGATAAAAAGAAAAACCTAATCCCCTTGGGAGTCATTTGAAACCCAGTCATTCATCTTCCCTATAAAGATCTTCCTCCAATCACACCTCTCTTACTTCCAACACACCCACCTAACTTCAAAGAGTTTCAATACACTAAGAAGCTTACCCCTGGATGCATTGAGAAAATAATTGACAACATTCCTAATGATTTTCTTTCAGAAGAAGAGCTTGATTTACTTCTATATGTGGTTGCTCAAAGAGAAAAACGTCTTGCATTTGATGAGTCAGAATGAGGGATATTCAAAACAGAATACTTTCCAGACTATGTCATGGAAACAGTTCCACACATTCCATGGGAATTACCACCAATTTGACCTCCAAAAGCAATTGTGGCAACACTTATCAAGATGATTAAGGATCAATTAGTGGCTGGGAAATATAGGACATCTTGGTCCTCCTATCATTCACAAATGTTTGCAGTGGCCAAGCCTAAAGGAGGCATTTGCATTGTTCATGATTTACAGCCCCTAAATGCAGTTTCAGTAAAAGACCCAGGATTGCTGCCAAATATCAATGACTTTTCAGACAGCTTTGTGGGACACTCAGTCTATATTGTTGTGGATCTCTATGCAGGATATGATGGGCATCTGTTACAAGTTGTACTCACAACCTCAATTACATATGCAGAATAACCAAGCCTATCATGTCATCACATGATCTTCCCCCTCACCACCATTGTGCCTTCCTCTTTTAGCATTTCCTATTATATACATCCCTCCTTTATTCAACTTACCCCTTTATTCATGAACTCTTTTGATCTCTAGAAGTATAAGTAGTTACTTGATGTACACTTGCTCTTTAGAAGATCCAGAATATATTGTCAACCAATTGAACTTTCTCTTGCGATCTCAGTTATCGCTCATGACTCTCATCTTAAGTCTTTGCATATTAACTCTCAAGAAGCCAGTCTTCCTTGTACATACTTGTCTCTTGTGACCTTACATAATACTCACTTTGCAACTCACTCATTAATCACCTTAAGGGCTATTCCTTGTATTCAACTTGATTACATAATCATTCCTCTCATCTCAAGTACAACCCTTAACAGTATTCTCAATCTAAATAACTGACTTCCTTGAAAGACTCAATATGCCCTCCACTTGATGAAACACACACCCACAACTGGTCACTAATGACTACTGTGACAACACAGCCACTGTCAAGACCCTTCTGCCCTCTCCTCCCCAATTATCCTCAATGCATTGATCACCCCCCAGACACTGTATCCCATGATACAAACACCACCCAGCTCTACACAGGGTCCACACATGGGAAACCCTCCCAGTGTCACATCAACTTCAAGCACTGAGACAATGCTCCTGCACATGCTGCAACAAATGTAGGCAGACCTAGCACCCAGCATGCAGATACAAGCAGAAATGGTGCACACCAATGCCCAGATGAATGCTTGCCTTGAAGAACTTGCAAATGAAAAGTGATACCTGTGAAATGAAGTTGTGCACTGCAATTTGTGGTTGCCCACCCTCAATGCAAACACACAGCTGAGACAAGTAGTCTCACCCATGGCATGCAGCTTGCAATTCACAACTTGCACCCTCAACACTTCAAGCCCCCACTTCAAGCCCCAAACCTACCCCAAGGAAAACAATGAGTTTCCACCTCAAAACCTTGACAATATGCCATGAGGCAATTCAGTCACATATGCACCACCTAGCAACATTGCACAACCAACCCCACAATGTGCAATGTTCAAGGATGTGCACTCCACCCCCCCATGCCTGGGCTCTGTGTTCAGAGCCCCAACCCCAGGCATGGATCATTGAGCAGCACACACAGGAGCCAGACTCAAACACCTCCCCACCACCCTGTGATACCATGAACCAGCAACAATCACCCATGTTAAGAGTGGATGTCTCTTAGCTAGAAACACTTATTATTGTCGAGCGATATGCTCGGTATTTTATATACAAAATGTAATGCTAGAATGTTCATTTAAGTCCATACTCCACGGTCCGCTGACTATGCCGACTGCGCTGGCTAATTTAGCTGTGTTCCGATGTTTCCGGAATGTTTCCGATTTATTTCCTTATCGGGATGTGCTCCATCCAATACTCCCCCTCAGACCGATATCATCCCCAGATCTGCCCGGAAGCCTTCGAATTTCGGGTGCGGCAAAGATTTAGTAAATATATCCGCGGTCATTTCGTTGGTAGGGCACCAATAGACTGCCACGATTCCGCGTTGTATTGTTTCCCGAATAAAATGGAATTGGACGTCGATATGTTTGGATTGTGCATGGAATTGCGGGTTTCCCGCGAGTGCGATCGCCGATTGATTATCGATATGTAATTCTGACGGTCCGGGTTGGCTAAATCTGAGAGCATTGAGGAAGTTCCTCAGCCATACTATCTGTTTCGTAGCTAGAGTAGCGGCAATATATTCCACCTCCATTGATGATAGGGCTACGATCGATTGTTTCTTGGATGTCCATGAGATTGCTCCGCCACCGAGTAAGAACGTGTATCCGGAGATTGATTTCCGATCAATTTCATTTGAAGCCCAATCCGCATCCGAGAATCCGGATATGGCTATGGTGGCGCTTCCTCCACATTGATCGTACATAATTCCCATATCCTTAGTCCCTTGGAGATACCTAAAAAGGTGTTTGACGGTGTGCCAATGCTCATTGGATGGATTATGAGAGAATTGCGATAGGGATTGTATTGTGTAAGCGATATCGGGACGTGTTCCGATAGCAGCATACATGAGCGAACCAATGGCTGCTCGGTATAATTCGGGTCGGTCAAATTTATTGGCATCGGTTGTGACATGGAATTGAATGGACACCGGTAGGGGTGTAGCAGCTGTGCCGCTTTGCGTCATATTGAATCTTTCTAGGATTTTCCGGAGATATTGACCCTGGGAAATTGTAGTTGATTTCCTTTCTCGGTTCCTATTTATTTCGATTCCCAAGAGTAAACGCGGTATCCCCTGGTCCGTTGTCTTGAATTCCTGCTTTATTTCATTTTTAGCAGTGTCCAGTCGTGCTTTGGATGTCGATAGAAAGATGACATCGTCGACCCATATGGCAATAATGTCAAATTCTTTGCCATTGCGCCTTATGTAAACGCAGTGATCATTCGGTAACCGGGTATATTTCAAGGTACCTGTGATATAGGAATTGAATTTCGTATTCCATTCCCATCCGGACTGTTTGAGTCCGTAGAGTGTATGGAGTAGTTGGGTGACTCTGTTGGTCCCGTCCTCATATCCTTCTGGCTGATGCATGTATATGGTCTCCTGAAGATCTCCATTTAGATATGCACCTCGGATGTCCATTTGTCCCATTTCGAGATCAAGGACAGTGGCGATGGCGATTAGATTACGTAATGAATCCATTCGCATTACGGGTGAGAATGTTTGGTCGAAATCTTGACCGGGAATCTGCGTGAATCCCTGAGCGACTAATCGGGCTTTGAATCGGGATAGATTCCCGTCGGCATCAAACTTCTTTTTGAATGTCCAGCAATTTCCGATAGCGTGGCGATTCGGAGGTAGGGGTTCGAGTGTCCAGGTGCCCTTTTCCTGGAGCATCTGTAATTCACTTTCGATAGCCTTTTCCCATTGTGGCCAGTCCAGCGACTTTTTGGCATCCTTCAGGGTATTAGGCTTGTCAAATATCGAGCTCTCCCCGGATATTAGTGATCTCAAATGCTGAGTCACTTCCTGAGTCGGATTTTCTAATTCGTCGGGTTTATGCTGTTGGGCCGGTATGATGTCTTGCCGCGATGCTGGATTATGTAATTTAGCGTAGTTTATTGTTTTACGCTCGTGCAAGCCTCGTCGAGTGGGCAGCGCTGTAGATTCCGGCGGGTTAGACGGTATTGAATCGCTTTGAATGGGATCTGGTGCCGGATGCGGAGAATTGATGTCATTGTCGGGTTCCTGTGGCTCCCCCTCAATTCGAGCATTTTCCAGGTTTAAATTTGTATTACCGGGAGCGAGTGGAATGTCGAGTTCCACTTGGCGAGGGGTGTCGGGGTTGTCATTGAATTTGAAGTTCCGCGAGATTAAGATCTTGCGTGTTTTCGGATTATAATACCGAATTGCCCTTGAGCCGTCTTCAATGCCGACAAAATTAAATTTGTTCACTTTTGGATCGAGTTTAGATCGGTTGCCCTCGTCCAATACCCATACGTCGGACCCAAATTCCCTGAGGTTCGATACGTCAGGTTTGTCTCCCGTCCATGCCTCCATCGGGGTCATATTATGTAATGCCCATGTAGGGCTCCGCGCACGGATATATGCCGCATAGGATACGGCCTCGGCCCATAGACTTTGGGGCAGAGCCTTGGCAATTATCATTGCCCGCGCAAGTTCTATTAATGTCCTATTAGGTCGCTCGGCCTTTCCATGTTGTTGAGGCGAGTGAGGGGCGGTAAATTTGACTTCAATTCCTTTTTCGGAAAGCCATTCATTTAGTTCGCGATCGATGAATTCGCCCCCATTATCAAATTTGAATGCTTTGGAAGTCGGTTCAATTGGGTCTGGATCCATGTGACATAATTCTGGATTTGTCGTCGTGCCTCGGACTTCTCCTTTAGGAATTTAATGGTGATTCGCCTTGAATGGTCATCAATAAAAGAGATGTAATATCACGATCCGCCAATAGAGGTGGTCCTGGCTGGTCCCCACAGATCTGAGTGTGTGAGATCACCCGGTTTCTCAGCTCGGTTTCCGCTCGATTTAGGAAAGGACTGATGATGTAATTTCGCTTGAATACAAGCTTCGCACGATAGGATCTGACTTGAATTGGGATCAATAGAGATTCCTGCTACCATATCGGAATCAACTAGGGTTTTGAGCCCTGAAATTGATAAATGGCCGAATCTTTTGTGGGCTTCGTCCCACGTGATTGCTGGGGATTTCGATGTAGTGTAATTTGTAATCTCCATCGTCCGTGCATGGCCTTCCAATACGTATACTTGGCGATGTAGTCGTCCTTCTGCGATAGGTAGTCCCTGAGGACTAATTATAACCGCTTTTCCCCCTTTGTGCCTGACCTCTCCACCTGTTGAGTCTATTTTTCCCGTGGACAACAGACAATTTGTTGCATCTGGTGAATAAATGACGTTACGTAAGGTGATCGCTGTCGTTTTGCTGTTGAATGGGGTTTCGATGATGATGGTGCCTTGGCCTTTTCCTTTGAGTTGCATTTGCTCCCCAACTCCTGAAATGGATTTTGTGCCGGGTATAAATTGAGTGAACATTTCCTGTTGTGTGGCGATATGGGAAGTGGTTCCTGAATCGATTAACCAATCGTTTTTGGAGAATAAGGGGTCGAATGATTTCGTATTGAATGCGATTTCAGGGTCCATTGAGATGCCCTGCTTCGTAGACTCAGGAGTTGAGCCTTTCGCCTCCTTTTCCTTCTTTTTCTGTCGCGGTCCCTGTCCCTCTTTTCCTCCTCCTTTGGCCCAACATTGTTCCTTCGTATGGCCGACTTTGTGGCAATTAGAGCATGTAGGCCCAGTAGCACGTTTGCCCTGATTTGGAATTTGTACCAAATTGGCAACTTCATTTGAATTGGATTTATCGCGACGGTGGCGGTCTTCATCGATGATTAACGTAATCAATTCTGATGATTTGACTTTTGGTTCGCCGGCTTTGGATCCGAAATACGATGATGTAAATGTGTCCCATGACTCGGGGAGTGAGGTGACCAATAGCATTGCGAAATCGTCATCCGCAATTGGGTGTCCCATTATATCGAGATTTTCTTTTGCCCTTCGGAAGGCAGCAATATGGTCGATTATAGGGGTATTTTCAGTAGCGACTGTACGGAATAATTTGCACCGTGCGGCAAGCGCGCCAAGGATCCCTTTAGGTTCCTTTGTTTCCCGTAGTTGTGTCCACATTTCGGCAGCGGTCTTGGCACCACTTAGGTGCACGAGCTCGGAATCACCGACGGCTAATTGTAGTAAAGACCGGGTCTGTAGGTCCCTGGCATTCCATTCTTTCTTCAGGGACTCATCGTCGGGACACGGGTATGTGCCATCAATGAATTTGAATAGGTCCGCCAAAGTTAGTAATGCCGTGACCCTGGTCTTCCATGGAACCCAATTATCGCCTTTCAATTGATCGATCCAGGTGAAGCCATTTAGGGTGTTCTTATCGATTGTGCCGTGTTCGGACATAGGAAATCGGAATGAGTGTTTATTGAGCGAGTGGTGCTGATAACGTGTTAAGAGTGGATGTCTCTTAGCTAGAAACACTTATTATTGTCGAGCGATATGCTCGGTATTTATATACAAAATGTAATGCTAGAATGTTCATTTATGTCCGTACTCCACGGTCCGCTGACTATGCCGACTGCGCTGGCTAATTTAGCTGTGTTCTGATGTTTCCGATTTATTTCCTTATCGGGATGTGCTCCATCCAATAACCCACCCCTCTGTGCCCTCAGGACATGCACTTTGCAAACCCAAAATCAAAGAGCCAGAGATGTTCTCAGGGCATGACCCTTCTAAACCTTATGGATTCCTGGCACACTGAAAAATGGTGTTCTGATCACAACTGTCACAATTCATGCTAGAAAGTGCATGCATCATCTGGGCCAGATCATATCCCATGGATACAGCAAGGCAATGGTTCCAATGCCTCATCATGGAGACAAAGGAATCCCCCACACTCTCCAGCTGGATGCTCTTCAAGGAAGAGCTCCACACATACTTCAGAGACCCAGACAAAGTTGTGACTCAAGACCAAAAACTATGTGTGCTCAAGATGAATGACAACCACCACATCCTTCACTACATCAACCAGTTCAAAGAAGTAGCAAGCCTCACCAGGTGGAATGATGATGCACTCCACTTGCAGTTCTACCAAGGCTTACCAAACCATCTCCAGGATGACATCTTGCAAGACAGCAAACCTGTGAAACTCCAAGCCATGTACCAAAGCCATGCTAAGATTTGATGGCCAGTATTGGGAATGCCAAGAGGAACTCAAAGCCATGAGAATCTCAGACCATGGCACACAACCTCGTGCCACAAACCCCTCATCCTTGAAATCCCCTTCATCCTCGACAAACCCCCATGCAATATGAAAGTCCACAGGGCCAACAGCACACTCACCAAGGAGGAGAAAGAATGACAAAAGCATGAAAAACTCTGCACATACTGTGAGAACAGTGACCATGCAGTAGATGTAGTTGCCCCAGTCATTGCAATGTACTGTGAACCTCCATGACACCCACTGCAATGCAGCCCAGGCATATAGATTAGACACCCTTTGGGATGGCTTGTACTGCACAGGAGAGGACCCAAAGGGTCCCTGGACCTATCACAGACTCATGAGTGGGACTATATCAACCCATGAGGGGACAGTGTGAAATCATGATCTGGGCATGGTTTTGACCCCTAGACTCATGATTATATTCATCAGACCCATGGGTTGGACCCATAGACCCATGAGTTGGATCCTCAGACCCATGGAATTACCTTCCAGACTCATCAGTTGGGTCATCAGACCCATGGGTGTGGCCCCAGACTCATGAGGTGGGTCATCAGACCCATGGGTTGATCCCCTAGCCCCATGAGTTGTGTCATCAAACCCATGGGATAGACCCTAGACTCATGAGCTGGGCCATGACACCCATGGGTTGGAACCACAGGCCCATGAGTTGGGTGCTTAGACCCATGGGTTGGACTCCTAGACCCATGAGTTGGTCCTTAGACCCATGAGGTGGGTGCTTAGACCCATGGGTTTGCCCTCCAGACTCATGGGTTAGGTCATCAGACCCATGGTTTGGACTCTCCACTCATGAGTCAAGTCATCAGACCCATGGGTTTGACCTCAGACTCATGAGTTTGACCCCTGGGTTCATGAGTCAGGTCATCAAACCCATGAGTTTGCCCCTCAGGCTCATGAGTCAGGTCATTGAGTACCAGACTCATGAGGTTTAGACTCATGCATCAAGCCCACCCATGGTACTGACATGAGTGATGTTGACCCCACAGGACTCATGCATCAAGTCCCCCAGACCCATGGGTTTAACCTTTAGACTCATGAGTTTGATGCTTGGACTCATGAGTCAGGTCATTGGACCATGGGTTGACCCCAGACTCATGAGTCAGGTCATTGGACTCATGGGTTGACCCCAGACTCATGACAGTCATTCAGGTCATTGGACTCATGGGTTTGACCCCCAGACTCATGAGTCAGGTCATTGGACTCATGGGTTTGACCCCAAGACTCATGAGGCAGGTCATTGGACCCATGAGTTTGACCTCCAGACTCATGAGTCGGGCCATTGGACTTATGAGTTTGACTCAAGACTCATGAGTCAGGTCATTGGACCCATGAGTTTGACTCAAGACTCGTGAGTCAGGTCATTGGACCCATGAGGTTGACTCAAGACTCATGAGTCAGGTCATTGGACCCATGAGGTTGATCCCCAGACTCATGAGTTAGGCTCCAA
>MU129056.1:83888-108656 GCA_014904985.1 Hydnum rufescens UP504
CCCATGAGTTTGACCTCCAGACTCATGAGTCGGGCCATTGGACTTATGAGTTTGACTCAAGACTCATGAGTCAGGTCATTGGACCCATGAGTTTGACTCAAGACTCGTGAGTCAGGTCATTGGACCCATGAGGTTGACTCAAGACTCATGAGTCAGGTCATTGGACCCATGAGGTTGATCCCCAGACTCATGAGTTAGGTCTCCAAACTCATGAGTTAGGTCATGGGACTCATGAGATTGACCTGCAAACTCATGAGGTTGACCTGCAGACTCATGAGTTAGATCTTCAGACTCATGAGTTCAGTCTTCAGACTCATGAGTCAGGTCACTGGACTCATGAGGTTGACCTGCAAACTCATGAGGTTGACCTGCAGACTCATGAGTTAAGTCTTCAGACTCATGAGTTAGGTCACTGGACTCATGAGTGTGACCCCCAGACTCATGAGGTAGGTCATCAGACTCATGAGGTAGACTTGCAAACTCATGAGTCTGGCCATCAGACTCATGAGTCTGGCCATCAGACTCATGAGTCTGACCATCAGACTCATGAGGTAGGTCATCAGACTCATGAGGTAGGTCATCAGACTCATGAGTCTGGCCATCAGACTCATGAGTCTGTCCATCAGACTCATGAGTCTGGTCATCAGACTCATGAGTCTGGTCATCAGACTCATGAGTGTGACCCCCAGACTCATGAGTTACCTTACCAGACTCATGGGGTAGAGCCATAAAACTTTTTGAGGTTGATCATAATACCCATTGGATTCACCATGGGCAGGCCTGCATGTGAACCTGGCCCTCTTGGACTTTTGTGCCAGTAGGGCCTTTGAGCCTGTGGGCCATCCACCTAGACCTGTGACTGACTGTTTGGAACCCTCAGCCCAGGATTCACTTGAAGTATTTTGCATCCAAGTAAATAAATAGGCACATTTTTGTTTCATTTTGGTTGTATTGTATTGAGGAAGAAAGGGAGGAAATGAGAACTCTGGACACATATATTGAAAGAAGGACATTTTCACTGTATTTGTTAAATAAAGGGAGTGAAGGGCAAGGTGCTCAGCAATGTTTGGATAAATGAGGCTGCCAGGAATGAATGTAGGCTGTTTAACCATTTAGTGCCCTGCTTGTGGGATATATTCAACCAGTCATTGGTTCCAACTATTGTTAGAGCATACTTACTTTTAGAAGGATGCTTTCTGTCTTCCTTACCCTCAGCAATATCTATAGGTTGATAGTTGATATGAGTAAGGATGAGAATTCAACAGAAGGACTATACCAGAATTAACCCTTCAAGCATTTGCTTGGCCAGGGGTCCATGGTTTCATCCCTGGATCTCTTGGGGGCCCTCTTGTGTTCAAGCTTTAACAAAACATGGGGCCTGGAAGTAGGTTGGGCAGCAAGGCAGGGAGATTGGCCATAGTCGTCTTGACTCAAGGAGGGTTGATCAGAAGAGGCAGAGACATTGGAATCCTTTAAGGGGGGAGGGCTGGAATGATGGCACTGCCTCCACTTGGTCCTGTCTAGGCTATTGCATGGGGGTGGCACCCCCCTTCAGGGGGTTGGCCAAACCTGCCACTTTTTTTGAAGCTAGCTCTTCAAGGCTTGAGATGGGGGTAGGGGGGTTCCCCGCCACCCCCTCCTCAAACCTTGAAGAGCTAGCTTCAAAAAAAGTGGCAGGTTTGGCCAACCCCTGAAGGGGGGTGCCACCCCCACGCAATAGCCTAGTCCTGTCTGGGCTTTGACTTCGTCCAGCATTCCTATGCTTTCCTGAGGGAGACCTTGCCATTGCCCATATCTATCCCTACCCCTGTTCCAAGAGGGAGATCTGTGCTATAGAAGAAGGGTTGGGAGCTCCGATGACTGTCAAATCAAAATCTGGTTCAGCCAGTGTGTAGATGGGAGACTGTGTTTCTGTTTATTCAAATGGGTTGGTTCACTTCAATGGTTGATCACTCTCTGCAAGATATGTATGTGTTTATTGGAGAATGGAATGTGATATGGACTAGCAATAGTCAATGATATACTGTAGATGCTTATAGGAAAGCTTATATGTGAGGGATGCTTGTAGAAAGGCTTATACATGTTCATGTTGTGTTCATTTGTTTACTGATATTTGTGTGTCCTTGTTTATGTCCTCCTGATCAAAATGCAGATATCTGTGGGCTATAGAATGGTCAGTGCTTGGTTAGTTTGGTTAGTATGCTTCAATCTTCTTTCCTGACTCATATTTCATTATGCTTACTTTTTCCTTGTGTTAAGGGTTGTACTTGAGATGAGAGGTATGATTATGTAATCAAGCCGAATACAAGGAAAGCCCTTAAGGTGATTGACGAAAGAGTCGTGAAGCGAGAATTACATAAGGTCATGGGAGACAAGTACATACAAGGAAGACCGGCTTCTTGAGAGTTAATATGTGAGATTTGCAAGTGAGAGTCATGAGTGATAATTGAGATTGCGAAAAGAGAATTCAATCAGTTGACAATATATTCTCGATCTTCTAAAGAGTGAGTGTACATCAAGTAACTACTTATACTATTAGAGATCAAAAGGGTTTATGGATAAAGGGGTGTTGAATAAAGGAAGGGTGTATATAATAGGAAATGCTGAAAGAGGAAGGCACAATGGCGGCAAGGTGGAAGGTCATGTGATGGTGCAATTGGCTTGGTTATTCATACGTAAGCAAGGTTATGAGTACGACTTGTAACAGTACCCCCCCTTTGAGTGCGAAGCCCTCAAAGCGTGTAACTCAAGTTTTATGAGGTGGGTTTTTTTGGCAGTTTCAGTGGTTGCTGTGGTGGTTACTATAAAGGGCAGGTTTGTCACACTTGCTTCTGATTCCATACCATCATTATCGATATGGCTGACAAAGCTATCCTTTCCTTGATCAAGACGAAGGTGGCTATGGAGATCCTCCAGACTGAGGAGGCAGTTGTGACTGTGAAGGTTGAGTTGGTGAAGTGGGAGGTGAGTGATGAAAACTTTTTTTTTTTTTTTTTTTGTAAGTGTCAGGATCAAATTGACATTTGCTTCCACTTGTGGATTTACCCGTCAGAGTATTATTCCTCATTGACTCTATCATATGGCACCTACTCCTTCAAGTGCTCTCGTTTCCTCTCTCCCTCCATTCAGTCAGGGGGTTATTGTCATCCTTGCCATTATTGGCATTTCTCTTATTCTTATTGCCCTCATTCTATCAGACCTTGGCCAGTGGGCTATGGGCTGGGTAGTCAACCAGTGGCAGCATTGGTGCCCTTGTCAGCACCTGTCATTCCCTCACTCCCCATGTGAGTCCATAGAGTTGCCAATCCAGACTCCCCCTCCTCCTCCTCTGCCCCCAGTACCTGAATCCACATCACCTGTCCCAATCCGTACTCCACCCACATCATTACGGTCCTTCAACACTTTGGACACCTTTGGAGTACCCAGGCATACACTGCCTTGGAAGTACATACGCTAAGGGGGATACATATGGAAGTTGGGGCATAGCCATGTGGAGGTGTGCACAGGATTCGTAACATGGCTGTGTCAGCTTAGTGAGGCTGAGTGATGGTGGCTGTGGAGGCTGATTGATGGGCTGCATCCATGATGGGGATGTATCATCTTGATGGGCTGTGGAGGCTGTGGTGGCTGTGTGCAGGAAGTAGTACTTATAGCCCTTTGCAGTTGGGGGATCATCAGTTTCAATCTCTCAGGATTCCCACTGCGATAGGTGCAAGACTTGTGTGTCCCTTGTTGTGTGGTGTATACTCAGGATTCCCACTGTGATAGCGTGTGGTTAATTAATCTCTTTCCTCTTTCTGTTTGTGGCTTCGACGGCAGTGTCGCCCTGACAGTAAGTTGCGCTGATTTGTGGGAAAGCAGCAGGTACATCTGCAGGGTCAGATGCCTGAGGTTTTGCCTCTCATGCCTGAGATGGGGTTGGAGCTTGTGGGTTGGCATCTGTGTGTTGAACGGGTTGAGAACAACGTGGGCGTTCGTTGTGCCCAGGAGGCAGCGGTGTGCACATTAGAGGAGGCGTGTCGTCTTGACGCTGAGGCATGGTGTGAGGCCAAGGACATTGCTCGGCGTGCAGCCAATGTGGAGGTGCCCAGGGGTGCATTGAAAGATGTGCCTTTGGTTTTGAGCAAGGATGAGGGGTTGTCGATGGTGAGTAAAAATTTTTTTGACGTCGTAATGTCACTGATGTGGTTTTTTAGTGCAATTGGTGCATGTCTGTGCACACTTGATGGGTGATGGGTGGTAAGAAGGGGGAGGAACCTTTGTGCGTGTCCAGTCCTTGGTT
The DNA here is from genome assembly GCA_014904985.1 of Hydnum rufescens UP504. Taxonomy (NCBI): domain Eukaryota; kingdom Fungi; phylum Basidiomycota; class Agaricomycetes; order Cantharellales; family Hydnaceae; genus Hydnum; species Hydnum rufescens. The sequence goes on from MU129056.1 coordinate 88,171, forward strand.
CCGCTGTCAGGCATGCACCAAGTGGAACAAGAAGTGTTCCCTGGTGCCAGTGGGTCATTGGCACTTGAAGCAGATTGCCAAGGGTGATGAGGAGCCTTCATGGGCTTCCAGGCAATGACGCGTTGCATTGCCTGGATTGAAGGGTTTGCCCTCTCATGCAAGGGGGGTTGAGGCTGAGGAGGAGGTGCCTGGGGGGCGCCTGGGGTTGCACCTGAGCTTTCCGTGGGTGACTTGCTTCTGCGGGTCAAGAGGCTCTTGAAGCATATGGAGGAGATGGGGGCCGATGACCTGACACCCGAGTTGGCACAATGCGCAGTTCTCATGCGATGGGCAGCTGTGGAGGCGTCTGCAGCAGTGGAGATGGAGGAGGTGAGGGTGCGGGAGTTGGAGTGGGGGTTGGCTGTGGTGAAGTCACATGCAAGTGTCGCATGCGGTGTGCAACAGTGATGGGGGGATGTCATGGCTTATGCTGAGGTGGGGCAGGAGATTGCAAGGGAGCAGTGAGATTTAGAGGATGACAAATGAAATAAAATTTTCATTTTATTTTCTGATGTCTGAGAGTAAACTGAAGTTCGGAGGTTAAGAAGGAAGAAAAGGGAAAAGAAGGAAAAGAAGAGTAACACTGAAGGTGAGAGAGACATGTGAAGAGAGGAAGAGAGAGAGAAATGTGGAGAGAGGGAGAGAGATAGTGAGACATGTGGAGAGAAGAGGAGGGAGATGTGAAGGGAGAAAGAGAGATCTGAGTTGGGTAAGAGAGAAATGGTTGTGAAAGCATGGTGTCACAGTTGTCACAATTTTTTATACTGCCAGGTTGAGTACTTGTCCTGGTTTTTCGGGGTGTGAATGATGAAAGTCCATTACTGCTTTGTGAGCATTGGCGAGTTCTGCTGCTGGGAGCCAGCCAAACTCATCATTGGTGTGCTCATAGCCGGACCATCATACACAATAGACTAAGCCATTACCGCGATGGCAACGATCGATCTTGCTGTTGATGATTTCAGCAATTTTGTATTCAAGTTCACTGTCGATTTCGACAGGTGGGGGGGGTGGTTGGGTGCAATTGGGGAAGGGATTGGGGTGAACTGGCTTGAGTAGTCGCACATGGAAGATGTTGTGGATTTGATTCATGGCACGAGGAAGACCAAGGTGATACGCATGAGTTGAAACTTTCTTGGTGACTGGGAAGGGACCAAGTTTCTTGTGGTCAAGTTTCTTCGATGGTCGCTTTGTCTTGATATTGCATGTGTTGAGCCACACTTGATTGCCGATATTGAGGGTGGGGAAAGGGGGTCACAATCCAGCTACTTGCTGTTCGTTTTGTTGTCATGTGATTCCAAGTTGGTCATGAATGTAATTGTGTACATCGCGAAGGTCAAGCACGGCTTGGTTGGCTTCGGTCAAAGGCACTGCTTTGATATTGATCTCGAGGTTGGGGTGAAAGCCTTTATTCGCGAAGAAGGGTGTCATGTTTGTCGCAGAGTGCTCGGCATTGTTGTATGTGAACTCTGCGAGGGGGAGAAGTAGTGCCCAGTTGTCTTGCAGGTAGTCGACATAAATTCACAAGTACTGCTCGAGGATTTGGTTCAGGCACTCAGTTTGGCCATCAGTCTCAGGGTGATACGCAGTCAAGAGGTTGAGTTTGATGCTGAGCCTCTTCACAAGTGATTTCCAGAAGTTGGAAATGAACAGTGAGCTGCGATCTGAGATGATGTTGGCAGGTGTACTGTGCTTGGATATGACCCAATTGATGACTAGGTCGGCGAGTCCTTCTGCAGGGAGTGTCGTGACTGTGGGGATGAAGAGACCCATCTTCGTGAATCGGTCGATGATAACAAGGATGGAGTTGAATGAGGAGGAGGGTGGGAGTCTGGTGATGAAGTCCATCATTATTGAGTTCCAGGGTCGCTCAGCAATGGAGAGGAATTTGAGGGGGCTGTATGCGGTGTGGTGTGAGGATTTCATGTGAGTGCATATGACACAAGATCATACATATGCCTTGACCATTTTTGTCAGTCCTGGCCAGTAGTATTTTCGTGTGATGAGTCGGATGGTCTTGTGAATGCCCAGGTGGCCTATGAGGAGGTGGTCATGTGAAGTGCAAAGAATGTTGAGGCAGAGATCATGATAGTCAGGGATGTAGACACGCCCTTTGTGTAGTAGCAATGTCACATCCTCTGAGAGTGAGAAGAAGGTGGGGGGGGGGGCTGTCGAGTCACCTTTGGTGGTCTTGATGCATTCATGAACTTGCATTGTGAGGGTGTCATCATGAGTGCCTTCACAAATTAGTGTGAGAGTCATCTTGGAGTCGAGAGGGTGGTCATCGAGGGTAGCTTGTAAGTACGCACTAAGAGCTGTGTCCAAGTCAAGGGGTTTGGTGTTGCAAATGATTGTTTGAAGGTTTTGCAGGTTTGCAGTTGCATATACCTCGTTTCGTTCAGGTGGATAAACGTTGGGGCATCTTGTGAGTGCATCTGGCTTTCCTCCCAGTCATCCTGGTCAATATACAATGATGTAGTCGAACGAGGAGAGGTATTCCAACCATCGAGCCTGTTGATGAGTGAGGAGTTTCATGGAGGTGAAATACTCCAAGTTTTTGTGGTCCATAATGATGGAGACCATGTGAGTGGCACCTTCAAGGTACGCTTGCCATGTGCAAAAGGCATCGAAGATCGCGAGAAGTTCTTTGTCATGGATGTCATAGTTCAGTTCTGTGTTTTGCATTGATCGCAAGTGGAACGCAATGGGTTGAACTTCATTGTTCTTGTCAATTTGTGACAAGATTGTGGCAATGGCATAGTTGGATGCATCAGTCTCTATGATGATGCATAATTCGGGGTCAAAGTGGCAGAGGATGGGGGCTGAGACAAAGGCGTTTTTGATGCTTTGAAAGCTCATTGGGTCTCGTTGTTCCATGTGAAAGTTTCATCTTTTTTTGTAAGATGGATTAGGGGGTGTGTGAGGTCTGAGTAGGTTGTGATGAAGCGGCAATAGACATTTGCGAAGCCTAGGAATGACTGGACTTCTCTCACTGAGGTAGGTGTGGGCCAACTTAGGATTGCATCAAATTTTGTAGGGTCCATTTGGACACCTGAGGGGGTGATGATGAAGCCAAGGTACTTGATAGTGTCTGTGTGGAAGGTACACTTCGAGATCTTGGCGCGGAGGTTCCTTTTGCAGAGTTGTTGCAGTACACAGCGGATGTGCTTGCGGTGTTCTTCACGCAAGTTGGAGAAAATGAGTATGTCATTGAGATATATGATGACAAACAGGTCCACCATATCCTGAAACAATTCGTTCATGAAATACTGGAACTGCACCGGGGAGTTGGCTGCTCCCATTGGCATTACGAGCCACTCATAAGCACTGTACTGTGTACGAAATGATGTGAGCCACTCGTGTCCTTCAGCAACTCTGATGTTGTAGTAGCCATCGCAAAGATTGATTTTGGTATAGATCGTGGTGCTGTGAAGGTGATTGAGGAGGTCATTGATGAGGGGGATGGGGTAGCAACTCTTTTTCATGATGCGATTGAGTGCTCAATAATCAATGCAAAGGTGAAGCCTGCCACCTTTCTTTTTTGTGAAGAGGATTGGCGCACCTGCGGGGGAGGTCAAGGGGCGTATGAATCCTTTTGCCAGGAATTCATTGATGAACTCGCATAGTGCTGCAAGTTCACTTTCCAACATTGGATATATGGGACCTTGTGGTACTTCACACCCTTCTTCAATATTGAATCGAAGGTCATACTTGCAATGTGGTGGTAGATAGCTGGCCACTGTACTGGTGAAGACGTCATGGAATTCGTGGTATTCTGGGGGGAGTCATTGTGTGAGGTCTTGGCATTCCTCAATGGGGATTGATTCAGGTAATGCAGAGATGGAGGGAGTGTCGCAAACCACTGATGTGGTCCGTGCATGGGTTGGATTGGTGACAACACATGTGAAGAGTGTCGTGTCATCCTCGCTAGCTGCTTGGATGAAGTCTTCTGCCTCATAGACTTTGATCATGATGCTGTGAGCTGGAGGGCTCGTGGTTGTTGGCTCTGGGGTCAAGGCAGTCATTGCGATGACATTGATGCTTAGTGGCATTGTTACAAGTTCTGAGTGGTGCGCCATATGCTCGATTCACATTTCAGCCCACAAGATTTGTGGATTGACTTGTTGCAACCAGGGGAGTCCCAGTATGATGGGAGTCGAGGAGTGGAGTTGCGATTCAATGAACTTGATACTTTGTTGCAACAAGTTTGCAAAAGTGACCGGGAGTGTAACTATACACTCGAGGTTGTTTGCAATTGATCTGTTGAATAATCGCAAGGGGTGTGGTGTTGCCAATCGACAACGATGTGGTGCGGCATGTGAGTTCTGTACTTGTGATGCATCAATGAAGTTCTCTGAGGCACTGCAGTCGACGAGTGCCAAGATGGGACTATCTGAGAGGAGGGGGATTGAGACCATCGTGATGAATGACAATGGGGAGAGGGAAGAGATGGTAGCTCTTAGATGAGTGGTTCCATCGGAGGGGGATGATGATGAGATCTCAGTGATGTGAGGTTCCTCTGATGTACTGGGGCCTCCTGAGAAGGTGAACATAGTGCGAGCTACTGGGGTGTGCAACATTGCTGTCACCGTTGTGCTGCTGGTGCTGCTGGTCATCGCAGCAGGTGTCATGGAGGTTTGCGGTGCATTGCGACGATTGGGGCAACTATCTACTGCATGGTCGCTATTCCTGCAGTATGCGCAGAGTTTTTCATGTTTTCATTGCTCCTTTTCCTCTTCAGTGAGCATGCATTTAGACCTGTGAACTTTCGGGTTGCACAGGGGGTTTGTTGAGGATGAAGGGGATGTCAAGGATGAGGGGTTCACAGTGCAAGGTTGTGTGCCGCGATCTGAGGCTCTCATGGCTTTGAGTTCTTCTTGGCATTCCCAATACCAGCCATTGAATCTTAGCGCGGCTTGGTACATGCCTTGGAGTTTTGTGGGTTTGCTGTCTCGTGAGATGTTGTCTTGGAGATGGTTCAGTAGTTGTTGTTCATCTTGAGTGCACATAGTTTTCACTCTTGAGTCGCGACTTCATCCGGGTCTCTGAAGTATGTGTGGAGCTCTTCCTTGAAGAGCATCCAGCTGGAGAGTGTGGGGGATTCCTCCGTCTCCATGATGAGGCATTGGAACCATTGCCTTGCCATGTCTGTGAGATACGATCTGGCCCAGATGATATGCGCACTTTCCAGCATGAATTGCAACGGTTGTGATCGGAATGCCATTTTGCAATGTGCCAGGAATCTGTAAAGTTTAGAGGAGTCGTGCCCCGAGAACATCTCCGGCTCTTTGATGTTGGGTTCGCGAAGTGCTTGTCCCAAGGGCATGGAGGGGTGGGCGATTGTCACTGGTTCGTGATATTGTGGGGTGGTGGGAAGGTGTTTGAGTCTGGCTCGATGATCTACACCTGGAGTTGGGGCTCTGAAGGCTGAGCCCAGGCATGGGGGGGTGGAGTGTGCGTCCTCAAACATTGCGCATTGTGGAGTTGGTTGCATGATGTTGCCAGGTGGTGCGTATGTGACTGAATTGCCTCATGGTGTATCGTCAAGGTTTTGAGGTGGAAACTCATCGATTTCCTCAGGGTGGGTTTGGGGCTTGAAGTGGGTGCTTTGAGTGTCAAGGGTGCATGGTTCAAATTGCAAGCTGCATGCCGCAGGTGAGACTACTTGTCTCAGTCATGTGTTTGCATTGAGGGTGGGTGACCATAAATTGTGGTGCATGACTTCGTTTCACAGTTCTCGATTTTCGTTCACAAGTTCTTCAAGGCGAGCATTCATCTGGGTGTTGGTGCGTGCCATTTCTGCTTGTATCTGCATGCTGCATGCTAGGTCTGCCTGCATTTGTTGGAGCATGCACAGGAGCATTGTCTCAGTGCTTGAAGTTGATGTGGCGCTGGGAGGGTTTCCCATGTGCGGGCCTTGTGTCGAGTTGGGTGGTGTTTGTATCATGGGATACGTCATCCACGGGGTGATTGGCACCTCGAGGACGATTGGAGAGGAGAGGCCAGAGGTGGATTCGATGGTGGCTGTGTCATCGCAGTACTCATTGGCAACTGGTTGTGGATTTCGTCAAGTGGAGGGCATATTGAGTCTTTCAAGGGAGTCGGTTATTTAGATCAAGAATACTGTTAAGGGTTGTACTCAAGATGAGAGGTATGATTATGTAATCGAGTCGAATACAAGGAAAGCCCTTAAGGTGATTGACGAAAGAGTCACAAAGCGAGAATTACATAAGGTCATGGGAGATGAGTACGTACAAGGAAGACTGGCTTCTTGAGAGTTAATATGCAAGATTTGCAAGTGAGAGTCACAAGTGATAATTGAGATCGCAAAAAGAGAATTCAATTGGCTGACAATATATTCTCAATCTTCTAAAGAGCGAGTGTACATCAAGTAACTACTTATACTATTAGAGATCAAAGGGTTTATGGATAAAGGGGTGTTGAATAAAGGAAGGGTGTATATAATAGGAAATGCTGAAAGAGGAAGGCACAATGGCAGCAAGGTGGAAGGTCATGTGATGGCGTGATTGGCTTGGTTATTCGTATGTAAGCAAGGTTACGAGTATGACTCGTAACACCTTGGAGGTCCAGCAACTTTAACCTTAGGTTCTGCAACTATCCTTGGCTTCAGTATTTCATGTAGATGGCTTCCAGTAGCTTGGTCTCAACAACCTTGAAGATGACTTAGCTCCAGATGGCTTTAGATAGACTTTTCTTTAGATTATAAGCAGAATGGTTGACAGTAGTAGACAGTGGTTGATTTCCAGTGTGAGGAGATGGGGGGGGTACAAGAAAATCTGCTAGCTTATATACCTATCCAAAGGTGGCTGTGCATGGAGCAAGAACAAAAGAGTAACAAAGCTACGAGACCATAGTGGAGTAGAACAAAAGAGTAATAAAGAAATGATGTCATAATGTGGTCATAGCTGAGTCATCCATAGAGTGTGATGTCATAGTGATGTCATAGTGATGTCATTCATAAAGAGAACAAAAGGATTCATAAAGGAAATGATGTCACTAGTTTGCTGAGCTTGTGGAGTAGTTGGAGCATGATGTCACTGACCATGTGGAGCAATCTGGGAGGCGAAATGAAGGGATATCTCTGGGTTCTGGAGATTAATTTGAGCATAGTCCAATGGTTAAGGTGTTTTGTTGCTGGTTGAGAATGGGAACAAGTGCATGGATGGGTTCGATGCAGAAACAGCAGTTTGCATCTGTAATAGATGTTCTTGGTATAATTTGATTTGGATTTTTAACAGCTTTCTGGGCACAGTGGTTTCAAGAAGATCAAATGAAAACTGACAGAGAAATTCATGTTTTACTGATGGGTGTTGATTCTGATAGTAATATTGTTCTGTAGAGCTCAGTTTTGATCTGTACTTCACGTGCTCAGTACTGTTGGATGCAGACTTTTTATATCTTCCCAGGCACAGTTGCTCCGAGAGGATTGAATGCTAACTGACAGAGAAATTCATTTTTTACTGGAAATCCCGGATTTTGATAGTAAAATTGGCCTGGAGAGTGCAGTTTTGGTCCATTCAACTTGTGTTTGGTACCATTCAAAAGGTGTGAATCGTAGCTTTCTAAGTGTTATATGGGTGTACCTCTCCGATCAAAACTGATGGAGTTATAGAATGAATTCGGTTTCTGTGTGTAGCCGTAATTAATTTCATAATTGGTCATGTCATCCAATGGCTGGAAGTAGTGTAATTTTGCATTTTCTGATACTGGATGTTTTTATCTTCCACAGTGCCATCAGCTGGGAACCCCTCCATCTATAGGAGTAGGCAAAGGAAATCAGCCTTGGTCCTTTTTTTGGGGCACCTATCCCTACCCTGGTTCCAAGAGGGAGATCTGTGCTGTTGGCTGGGAACCCCTCTCTCTGTAGGAGCAGGCGAAGGAGATCTGCCATAGTCCCTTTTTGTGGGGCATCTATCCCTACCCTGGCTCCAAGAGGGTGACCTATGCCATTGGCTGGGAACCCTTCCATCCACAGGAGTAGGGGAGGGAGATTGCCCACAGTCCTTTTTTGTCAGGCAATGGAATGGTTCAAAGGAAGCCTGCCTCCTGCTAGAGGATTGACCCCCTCTTTTACCTTCCATACAAGGTGGGGTGTATCAGCTGTGGCTCTGTCAGGGGGAACTGAACTGCACCTACTATAGACCAAGTTTTGTTCTGGGCAAGAGGATGCCTTTTGGTCATGGCCAGGTTTATGGATTTGAGTAGCTTTCGATCCTATCTCAACTGCATTAGATACTGTTCAGGCCCTGCACCAACTAATGGAGGCATACCAGCAGCACCTTGGTTCAAATAGGCCTCCTGATGCAGGGGCTTCACCATCTTTCTGGGTTCTTGAGCCCTAGGCAAAGTGGTCCCTTCCAACCCCACCCCACCAGGGTTATTAGATGGGAGAGGTCTCTTCAAATTTGGCACATTACTTACATTGTTTCATCTTTGAAGGCCTTTCTGGGGCAATTTCTGCCCCTGAATCATCTTCCAACACTTCTCTGAAGCTGGGTGGAGCATCTTCCAAATCTAGAAGGGGGAGGGTTTGAGTAATGAGAGGTTTTCAGGCCAAAAAGCTCCTTTGCATGGGACTTGCCTGAAGACCTGGCATTAATAACTGCAGACTTGGCACTGGCAACCTGAAGGGTCTTGCTGATCTTGGCCTATTCTTTCCTTCCTTAGCCTTTTGAGCAGCATCCATCTTTTGCCATTTGGTGCTGTCCCATAGGCACAAAAGGGGGTTCTTCTTCTGATCAAAGACCAAGGGGAGATTCCCATCCTCCATATCCTCAATGTTTACAGATTCTGTTCCCCCATTAGCCTCTGGCTCTTTACAACCCCAGGGGACACTGGAGACTTACCCTTGGAAAAGGCCTCCATATACAGGATTGTTCCTGGAATGATGAGGTGGTATCCCTCTTGTTGACTGTGGGCCCCTTTCACAAAGCCAACCACAATGCTCTGCAGTACACATTTCATTTCACTCTGGAGATAGGTTTCTGCCTTTTTCAAGACAGGACAGGTGGAGGGCCAATTATGAATTCAGAAAGACACCCCCTTATCCTTGTTAAGGAGGTCATAGATAACATTGGCTAACCCCAAGTATGGCCACCCTTTCTTCCCCCAGCTTTCAAGGACACCATTTTGTTTGAGAACTTGATCTACAAAACCCACCCAATGAGAATCAGTCCTTCCATATCAGGGGCTTTTAACAACACCTAGCTACTTGCCATCTCAAGGAGTTTTCCCAAGACTGTGGAATGGAGATCCTCCAGTAGCAGGGGGTTGGCCTCTGTATAGGCCTCCCACCCTTTAATCAAGGGTTCAAAGGTCTCAGCTTCAGCAAGATTCAAAGCACTGAGAATTGAAATTAGTAATAGCCCCCAAAATCAGTCAATAGAGCTGCCCACCCAAGGCTATACATAAACTTCCATTTGTTTGCAGGCATCCAGAAGATTTGTTCGACAATACCCCCAATTTTTCTGGAAGGGGCAAAGACCAAAGCACTGGCAACGGCAGCACCACCGGCCAGACCCAACACAGCCACAAAGCCAACAGCAGCTAAGTCATAGAGGTTGTAGTTTTGTCGAGACTGGGAATTTCTTTTCTCAATGAAGCCCTTTGATAATAAGGGCTGTATTAAAGCATACCTTTTCACTCAAATCCTTTCCCAGCTTTTTGAGGGCAGACACCCTTGAGGAGCCCAAAAATGTTTTCTGGTTTACTTTGGCTTCAATTTCCTCCAGTTGAATAGAGATATTTTTGGCCCAGGTTTTGTAGCCCTCCTTCCCCTCCCTGGAGGCTTCCCCTTCTCTTTTTGATGGATCTCCAATAGCTCCACTGTGGTCAAACCTTTGAAGCCATTGGTATACTGCCCAAAAAACCTCTGAATTCAACAGGCTCACCATGGTCAGGATGCTCTGCAGAGTAGAGTCAAGTAAAATCATTCCAAGGCCCTCCACACAATCTCCCTGTTTGGGCATGAGCAGTTTGCAGGACAAACTCTGCAGGCACCCACATCTCCTGGGCTAGGGTGGCATATTGTCCCCTTTCTTCTTCCACCTGCTGTTTAACACACTCCATCTGGGATTTAGTAAGCCTTGAGACCAGGGGCTTCATATGGGCTTCATCCAACTCCTCTTCATCAGCCTCATTGTCCACCTCAGCTTCAGTCTCCTTCCCCTTTCCTTTGGTCTGGCAACACCACTCAGCCTGCTCCTCTGCCAATTCTGCAGCCCTGGCTCACTGGGCCTCAAGCCTGACAGCCCTTTCAGCCTCCAGCCTAGCTAGGTCCTTTGGGTTCCTCTCATTGGTCATTGCCTCTTCAAGGCCAGACATATATTCCCCTCTGAGCTGGAGTCATCAAAGGATGGGACTATGAGGTCTGAAGAACTAGGAGCTTCTGCATCCTCCAAGGCCTCCCCTGGGTTCTTTGAATAGGTGGTATGCCCTGCATTGGGGCCAAATTCCTCAGTTTCAGATGCTGTAGGGAGGCCCAACAGCCTCCTTTGCTCCTCCTCAGAGTCCAGGGGCTCCTCAAATTGATCAGCAGGAAACCCAGAGAAACCATCCCCTTCATCTCCTGGACCTTCAAGGCCTTCAGCTACTTCTGCAGCCTCAGAGTCTCATTTGGGAGCATGGGGCATATTGAGAATAGGTTGGAAATGAGGGTTGTGGCTGGGGCTGGAATGAGGGGTAGGGGCAGGGGTAGGTGTAGGTGTAGGTGTAGGTGTAGGCTTAGGGTTAACATCAGGGAAAGGGTGTCCCCAGAGGCATTGGATTTGGAGGGCCAGGTTGGGCATTCAAGAACAATGCCATCAAATCTTGCCAGGTCTGAGTGGGCCATTCTTCCTGTTTGTGACTTTTGGGGAGCCAGCAAGGGAGGGGCTGCCTTTTCTGGGCCCTTGCCAATGTCCTGAGGCTGGGCAGGGCACTTTTGGTAGGTCCTAACCCTATATTTGGGGGCCAAAGTCTGAGGGGACCCCAGCACAGTGCTGCTTGCAACACCTTCACTGTCCCTGCCCCCACCCAGTCCCTTCTTTTGGGGCTCTCCCTTGCAGGGCCACTTGGCCTTGGCTTTTGTCTTTATGGACAGAGACCAAGTTATTACTTTCCTTGTTCTATAAAGAAAGGGGTTGCTTACAGGCTCAGCAGGCAAGGCTTCCTCTTTCAACTTTGATCTGTTGCTTCTATGGGTAGCAGTGGAGTCAGAGGTGGGCCTAACAGTGGAGTCTGATGCAAGTTCTGCAGGCTTGGCATGGTGGGGCTTTTTTTCCATGAGAAAGGCAGGCATTAAAGATTGTGGTCTTGAAAGCACTGCTGTCTGAAGGTCCTGCATGAGGAGCTGCATGGCAGTGCAATAGGGCTGAGGCTTAGAAACAGCTAGAAACAACAATGAAGTTAGCAACAGAACCCAATCCATGGAAAGAACTCACCAGGAGAAGCAGGAGGGGGGGCCCTAACAGAGGGCAAAACAATCTGATGCTCAAAAAAAAAGGTTAATAAGCCCCAGGAGTTCTGATGGACTTCAGCATTGGGTGCCATTCATTCTGGTACAGAGTTTCTTTCCCACTCAGTTCTAGAATCTGCACCCTTAAAGATCAACAGCCTTGTTGGAGTGACCAAAAAAGGTAATGGTACAATTTTGGTGGGAGAATGGAATAGGGGGATTGGCAAATAGCCTTCTTGGGCCATATATCAAAGCAGTGCCCTGCCACAGAGGGGGGAAGGTAAAGGAAGAGGGTTTGGGGCTGGTTGTGGAGAAATGAAGATGGAAGTCAGATAATGGGCCCAACAAAAGAGAAAAGAGAGAAGTACAAAAGTACAAAGATGAGAGAACCAAGGACAAGAGAATCAAGAACAAGAGAACATGAGAATGAGAGAACATGAGAAAATGAGAATGCAAGAAGAAGAGGGAATGCAAGAACATGAGGCCTTCCCATTAAGAGTCCCTCCCTTTACCTTGAGTGGAACCTTTGTTCTTGCTTTGCTCTACCACCTGGGTGATGACAGCTTCTACCTGCTTGGCATCTGCTTCCAGGGCAGGGTTTGATGGGGCATATTCAGGGGACTCATAATTGGGATCCAATGCAATCAAGAATATATGGTCCTTGGGCACATACTGGATGCATTCTGCCCCTACTGATTCATCCTGGGTGCCTTGATTGAAAGATCACCTGGGTTCCACAATGGAAGCCTTTCTGCATAGGGTGGATTTAGCCTCAAAAGCTTGCTGGATACAATGCACTACATGCCTAATCCAATGAACATAAGGCCCATGCTGGGAGGCATAAAGCAGGATTCAGAAAGCCACTCTGGAAAACTCAGCCAGAAGGAGGAAGAATAAAGAGAGTCGCTTGAGGCACAAATGATCCCCTTCAGAGAAATTTTCTGGGTGAGGGGCTTGGGTCAGCTCATGCAGGAACTGGGATGTGCACCAGAACTGCTCAAGGGACCTAGGCATCCTTGGAGGGAGGTGGGGGGGTCAAACCAAGGGAGGATACTTCTGCACCTCAAACATCTGCTGTAGAAGGGCTTGGCAAGCCCTTTCCATGTCCACAGCCATGGTTTTGGCTGCTTCTCTTGTATTGATGGGGCAATTGGAAGGAGGGGCCAATTCCAAAAGGGCTTCTGCCTCTTTAACAGGCCATGGGTCTGAGAATAGCTGCCTTATGTACCCTTCATCAAGAAAATGCTTGTAGTCAGATCTCCAATTGGGGGGATCAGTATCAACAGCACAGGCATCTGCCTCAGGGTTAGATGCCCTCAGGCTCTGCAACACTGCATCCTGTTGATCCAGGTGTTTGAACAGGAAGTTGATCTCCAGGACCTTCTGAGAGTCCTTTTGTCTTATGCCCCATTCTTTGATGAGGACCCAGGCTGCCTTTGAAAGCAAGGACACCTTGGGGGTGATATTGTTCAGCAAGGCCCTTCACTGTAGTGTCATTGGGGTAGGGCAACACTGTTAGTCTATACCAAAGGGTGGGTTCAATGACAGGGAGTATAGAAGGTGCATTGGGGGATATGGTCAAGGCCAGGACTCTGGCAGCATGGCCCATGTGAAAAGGGAATTGGAGTTCAGGGTGGAAATAGCCTGGGGGCACCTCTATCAGTGAATCAGAGACAGAATTGTGGGCTCCTAAATGTATGGGGATGTCCCTGGTTTGATACCAGACTCGGCCTAGTCTTTCCATATGGGAACTGTCTTCATACCAGTGACCAGACCAAACTTGGGGCCTAGCAGCCTTTTCAACTTTGCATTGGCCTCCTCAATCATATAGGCCCCTGGCATCTTGCTATCCAGGGCCTGAACAACAACTGCCTTGAGATTGTCCCTAAACTCTTGGATGCCATTCAGAGGAGAGGATGGAGGCAAACATGGGCATTCTTGAGAGTACACTACAGCTTCTAAAGGCCATTGACCCCACAATAGGGACACTACTTTGGACCTCTTAGGCTGGCTTCCACTACACAGGAAGGGACCTAAGAGGTCTCAGACTGCTAAGTAACCACAATGCCAACAGAGGCTGCTCACAGGGTCTGACCCTAGGGTAGCTCATGGAGCCTCATTTTGTTGTCCATTGGAGCTCCTGCTGTGCAGCAGTCTGTTTGTTGCAGCTGCTTTAAGCCAGTATTGGAGCTGCTCACAGGCTGTTAATACTATTGTAGCTGCTGTTAATGGCCCAAGAAGCAGCTCCTCTTACAGCAGCTACTATTATTGATATCTTGAGTTGCTCATTTCTCCATTCAGCAGCTGCTCACCTCCCAGCAGCTGCTTGTCTCCCAGCAGCTGCTTGTTGAGGGTTGGGGACTGTTGGGGGTTAGGGTTAGGGTTGGATTGTGGTTGTTGGGGGTTGGAGTTGACATGGTACAGGTTGGGAATGTCCCCCCCCCCCACAGCAGCTGCTTGTCCCACAGTAGCTACATGTTGGGGACTGTTGGGGGGTTAGGGTTAGGGTTGGGTTGGGTTGGTGTTGTTGAGGGTTGGAGTTTACATGGTACAGGTTGGGAACAACCCCCATGTCTAGTAGTATAGTTGATGGTTGGGGACTGTTAGGGGTTGGGGTTTAGGGTTAGGGTTGGAATTGGCTGGGTGTGTGTATGTCTACCCCAGGTTGGGGGGCTGACTAATCATGCTTACATGTGCTGCTGTAAGTATGATTAGTCACCAGAAATGTTCCAATGGCAGGATTTGAACCTGTGACCTCATTGTAGGGCCTGGGACTTTGGCACTTTAGACCACTGGACCTTCAACCCCCTCTCACCCACCCATGTTTTTTTGTACTACTAGTAGGCACACTCAAGCCTAAGGTATATCAGCTAGTTATGAAGTAGATTGGAGCTGCTATGGAATGGACAGGAGCTGCTGGCACTAAATGTCAGTAGCTGCATGCTGATATAGCAGCTGATTATTGGTCATTATAGGAGCTGCTGGCTCTCAGAGGTGCTGGGAGCACAGCCACATATTGGCTCAGCAGAGCTTATGAGCAGCTCTTTGGATGTTATATCAGCTGCTATAGAAGTGATAGGAGCTGCTGACTCTGAATCTCAGCAGCTGCATGCCATATAGCAGCTGATTACTGTTCATTATCAGAGCTGCTCATTCTCAATGTACCAGCAGCTGCGAGGAGCACAGCCACATACCAGCTTTTCTGATGATATATCAGCTACTTTGGGGTGGATAGGAGGTGCTGACTCTGAGTCTTAGTAGTTGCATGGGCACATAGCAGCTGATTATTGTTCATTATAAGAGCTGCTAGCTCTGAGGGTAGCAGCTGCTGCTGTAAGCACAGCCACACAGCCACAGATCAGGACCTATGAAGAGCTCTTCTGATGATATAGCAGCTACAATAGCATGGATTGGAGCAGCTGGCTCTCAGTATGACAGCAGGTGCTAGAAGAAAGCCCTGATAGCAGCTGAGTGCTGGTGATTGCAGGAGCTGCTGCATATCAGTGCTGGACCTCTTAGGTCCCTTCCTGCATAGTGAAAGCCAGCCTAAGAGGTCAAAACTTGTTTCCCTGGGCTGCATTTTGATGCAGGGGGCTGGCCAGACACAGACCCCTTGAAGGAATTCCCTGCTGGAACTCTGCTTCCTTCAAGGGGTCTGTGTCTGGCCAGCCCCCTGCATCAAAATACAGGCATTGGGGCCCACTCAAGGCATAATTCCCCAGCAAGGCATGCCCAGCCTTTCCATGAGCACCACATTCCATTGCATGCTGTTGTCAGGCATTCCTGGCTCCAGGGCTTGGGGCTCCAGGGCAGGGCCAAAAATTGCTCCAGTCAGTGTTTCATCAGCACAAGACACTGGAGACTCTAGGCCACCAAGGTATGCTATGGTATTGAGGGCCATATGAGTTGCCAAATGCACCAGGGCCAGGGAAAGGTGTTTCTTTCCTTCCAGCTTGTCCACTTCGGAATGCCAGTCCTTGTATTTCAGATGGGTCCTCTGCAACATGGGCTGAAGGGTTTTATAAGCCTCCAAAATGTTCATCTCATCCTTAAAAGGTGATTGGGCAATAGCACCCAAGGCATCCAGCCTCTTCAGGTTCTCAAAGCCTTTAAGGTATTCAGCCTGCAATGGGCTTCCCTGGCCTGCAACCCTCTTGAGATATGCTGGAGAGGCATTCAAATATGTGGGGTCATGGGTCTAGGATGGAACAAGGTCAGAAGTTGGATTGGGATAGGGGGTGATTCAGC
Source organism: Hydnum rufescens UP504 (assembly GCA_014904985.1). Lineage (NCBI taxonomy): Eukaryota > Fungi > Basidiomycota > Agaricomycetes > Cantharellales > Hydnaceae > Hydnum > Hydnum rufescens. The sequence continues at coordinate 103,910 of MU129056.1, forward strand.
TGTGGTACTGGGGCCTAAGGACAAACAGCAAGTGGGCCCATGCCTGTTGGAACACCTTGGTCAGCCAGTTATGACACCTACCTTAGGTGGAAAAATGAGGCATTTTTTAATACCTAACTAGGTCCCAAGCAATATGGAACATAATTGGGTCCAACTCAGGGTCTTTAATACCCCTGGCTTACAGACTTTTGGCCCAAGTTGGGCCCATTTGTGGCTACCTTGGGCCCAACTTCACCTCATGCTGTAGTATGCCAAATATAGTAATTATGTTGGTGGTTGGGACAGTTGGTGGTTGGGGTTGGGGGTTGGAGTTTGGTGGTTAGGGTTGGGGGTTGGAGTTGGTGGTTAGGGTTGGGATCATGTGCAGTGAGGTTAGGGTTAGGGTTTGATCACTTATGTAATAATGTGCTTATGTATAAGTAGTTGCTTAAATAATGAATTTCCATATATGGATATATTACCTAATGAATTTCCTATATATGGACATATTACCCAATCAATTTCCATATTTGGCCATATTACATAATCAATTTCTATATTTGGATGATTACCTAATCAACTTCCATATTTGGAAGTATTACATAAGCTTCCATATTTGGAAGAATCACCTAAGCTATTATATACAGTTATATTACCTAATCTAATTATATAAGCAAAAAAGTGGACAAAGGGGGGGGCCCCAGGGGGGATTTGTTGAAAGCCTTGAGCCTTATATGTTCCTCAGAATGTCTGTGTGCAAGGCTGATCCCAGTTGTGGGATGTTTGAGTGTCACTTAATACAAGTGAGGCTGATCCCCAGTTGTGGGATGTGTGTCACTTAATACATCACTTGTATTAAGTGACACTCAAACATCCCACAACTGGGGATCAGCCTTGCACACAGACATTCCAGGCTGGTCAGTCACATGGGGGACCTAATTTAGGTACCACTTTCAGGGCAGAAAATGGTACCTAATAGGTCCCTCAAACCTTACAGCCGAAATCAGCCCATTTCAATTCAGTTTTTTGGCCATCTGTCAGCCAATCCATGGCTGTGCTATATTGTTTACTATTTATTATTATTTGTTTACTATTTATTATTATATGTTTACTATTTATTATTATTATTATTACTACTATTATTATATACATATTATACTATATACATATTACCCCCCCCCTGGGGTCTGCCACCACAGGGGGGGTATGGTTCATGCAGGTTACATGCCCACATCAGCATATACCCACCATACACCCCCAGTTGGGGGCCAGTTCCCTTTGGGCACTCCCTCAAGGGAGTTGGTTTTCATTTGTGGGGCTCATTTCACCTCGGGCAGCCGTATGTGACCCCCTTCTTAGGTATCTATTCTGGGGCATGATTTGGTACCTAAGTAGGTACCAGACACTATTGGGGCCCCAATCCACCATTCTGGTTTCAACTTGGTCCTGATCTGATCAGGGCCCAATTAGGGCCTAATTGGGGTTCAACTGATGGACTTGCACAGTTTTGGAACCTCATACATGTGCTCTGCATGTTAATTCTATTGTAATATTAACTATGGTAAAGACAAAGCAAAGATGAGGGAAACACATAGTTAGCATGGTTTTTTGAGATGCAGGATGCCCGTTGAAGGACTGTAATAAAACAAGAACATGTCCATTGAAGGACAAGAGAAGAAATCAAGGGAAGGAGATGGTAGTATTAATGCCCAAGGTGTCGACCCATCAAGGCAGGGACACTTGGACCAGAAGTTGGAAGCAGCATAAAGGGTCCTAATAGCCAGGTTGCTCTCCAGAATATGTGGGTTGCCCATTCAAGTTCATACTAGAGCTGTCCCCAAACCCTTGATAACCAATCTGTCAGCCACCACATCAAGTTCTTCCTCTGTCCATTGATCGAGAAACCCAGAACCCAAGTCGATGTTCACATTTTCCAAGTGACTGAGCCCATTGAGTACTGGCAGCGGTGCTGTAGTTACGGATAGAGAAGAGGTAAAGTGGGGGCTTTGGGCGGGGCTGATTTGGGAGCTGCTGCTGGTTGTGCAGGATGAGGAGTGCCACGGGTACATACTTGATAAGTTACTGGAATCATGAGAAATGCAGCCCCCAACTGCCAACGTAAGCTACCAGTAAAGTTGTCATCCGAGTCAGCATTCATACCGATTCATTCCCTATGAGTGCATATCGGATACATTCACAGCTAGCCGTCATTCCTATTTCCCACGTGTGCCTGTATTCCTTCTCCTTCACAAGACCGTCATCTCCCTCGTTTTTCTACCCCTTGCTTCTCCTTCCCTCCTCCAGTCTCGTCCGCACCGATGGCTTTGTAGGCAAGTATTAATCTCCAGTGCTGCTGCAGCAAGTAGTATCCCTCTCCTATGCCTGTCCTTTATAATGACTATCAGTTCCACAATCGCTCAGTTCTCCATATATCTGGCAGTTATCAACTGTGTTGGTGATTGAATATTCTTTCGTCAGGCTATGTATCTCGAGTATTGGCATGATAGTACAATTTTTTTATACTGATGGTTGATTCAATTGCTGTGAAGAATCTGAGAGATGACCATGCTGAAGTTCGTGAAATCGTCGTTCGGCACAAAATTCGAAATTGAATAAGTTGTTTTGAACTAGAGAACTCTGGTGAGGTTGGTCAAGGAAACTTTGTGCATCTCCAAAGCAGAAAGCCTATTCAATGTATCCTTCGGGCAAGTTTCCTGGTCATTGATACGTAAGTATACTGAGTTTCAATCATGCTTCCTCATTCCTTGCACCTCAATGAAATTTGGTTGAGCTCAGCAATCGGAATCTTAGATGAGGAATTATAATTCAGGAATATTTATTATCCAACAATAGTGAACATTCGTAAATTAGAGTTGTATCCAAGGCAGACTCATTGCCTATTGGATCCCAGGGGCGACATTTCGTGTTACTTGGAGGGGCCATTGTCGCGCAAGCAGGAGGCAGCATTGCCAATCTTCTCTCTTTAAAGCCAAGGATAGTTGCAGGACCTAAGGTTAGAGTTGCTGGACATCCAAGGAAAAGTAAGCATAACAAAATATGTATCAGGTTTTGAAGAAAGAAGAAAGAAACATACTAACAAGACTAACCAAGCACTGACCAGTCTATAACTCACAGATATCCGCATTTTGACCAGGAGAACGTAAACAAGAATACACAAATATCAGTAAACAGACCAACACAACATGAACGACGTATAAGCCTTTCTACAAGCATCACAGATGTATAAGTCTTTCCATAAGCAATCCCACACAACATATAAGCCTTCCTACAAGCATCCCAGACATATAAGCCTTTCTATAAGCATCCCAAATGATATATCATTGACTACAGCTAGTCCATATCCCTTCCTATTCTCCACTGAACACCATACACATCTTGCAGAGTGTGATCAACCATTGAAGCGAACCAGCCCAACGAATAACAACAGAAATACAGTCTCCCATCTACACACTGGCTGAACCAGATTTTGATTTGACAGTCATCAGAGCTCCCAACCCTTCTTCTATACCAGATGGTTTATCGCGACAGCTGAAGGATGGGAATGATACAGATGATATGGAAGAAGAGCTTGAGGTTGCAGAGTCGGGCCATTTTCTTTTGGGGCCATGGTACCTTGCGGAATGGGAAGAAGAGCAAGGGCAGCTAAAGAATGTTAGTATAAGTGCGAAAACCCACCTCGGGCAGCCGTATGTGACCCCCTTCTTAGGTATCTATTCTGGGGCATGATTTGGTACCTAAGTAGGTACCAGACACTATTGGGGCCCCAATCCACCATTCTGGTTTCAACTTGGGTCCTGATTAGGGCCCAATTAGGGCCTAATTGGGGTTCAATTGATGGACTTGCACAGTTTTGGAACCTCATACATGTGTTCTGCATGTTAATTCTATTGTAATATTATCTATGGTAAAGACAAAGCAAAGATGAGGGAAACACATAGTTAGCACAGTTTTTTGAGACGCAGGATGCCCATTGAAGGACTGTAATAAAACAAGAACATGTCCGTTGAAGGACAAGAGAAGAAATCAAGGGAAGGAGATGGTAGTATTAATGCCCAAGGTGTTGACCCATCAAGGCAGGGACACTTGGACCAGAAGTTGGAAGCAGCATAAAGGGGTCCTAATAGCCAGGTTGCTCTCCAGAATATGTGGGTTGCCCATTCAAGTTCATACTAGAGCTGTCCCCAAACCCTTGATAACCAATCTGTCCGGCCACCACATCAAGTTCTTCCTCTGTCCATTGATCGAGAAACCCAGAACCCAAGTCGATGTTCACATTTTCCAAGTGACTGAGCCCATTGAGTACTGGCAGCGGTGCTGTAGTTACGGATAGAGAAGAGGTAAAGTGGGGCTTTGGGCGGGGCTGATTTGGGAGCTGCTGCTGGTTGTGCAGTGAGGAGTGGCCACGGGGAATACAATTATAGTGGCGAGTGGAGTAGTGATTATTATTTGGGTTAGGGTGCAAAGTGTAAATAAAGGATGTGGAGTGGACTGAAATGTCTTCTAAAGAGAACCTTCAACATGAGTTGTGATCCTTCAGTATGAAAGTTCACAAAATGGAGGAGGACTGTCATGGGAGGTGAGATCAATTGAAGACAATATATTTTCTTGATCTCTAAGGAGGGTGTTGAGTTACAAATATATGGCCTACTTTTATATGTGGTTAAGAGGGTTAAAGAATGGAAATTTATTTAAGGAAGGTGTGGGATATGTGGAGTGGTGGGATATGTGGAGTGGTGGATAATGTGGA
>MU129056.1:108681-160702 GCA_014904985.1 Hydnum rufescens UP504
TTGATGAATTACTGGAATCATGAGGTGCAGCCGACTGCCAAAGCTCAGTAAGTTGTCTACTGAGTCAGTATCCTCCGATTCATCCCGATATGAGTGCAACGGACTTCACAGCAGCCTTCTTCCTTTTTCCCACTGTGGTCTTGTTCCCTCTCCTGTCATCAGTGGTGGGATATGTGGAGTGGTGGGATATGTGGAGTGGTGGGATATGTGGAGTGGTGGGATATGGGATGTGGATATGTGGTACTGAAGTGAGGTTCCATGAGCAATCAGGCTTTATAGTAAGCATGCTGGGTAAATTATTTGTGTAAATTTGAACCCCAGCCTGGAGTGCCATGAGGGAAGAGTAAGGGATACTGTAAAGGCTCATACAAAGTGTGTAAAATCAGTACTTTAATGGGAGTAGTGTCAGCAGCTCATTGTACAAACAACTGACATGCATTTGGGCAGGGGGCATTGCTGATGTGGTACAATGCAGCTATTTCAGAAGTAGTAGGGGGGGCATCAAGAAGCTCAATGTAGGTATGCTCTGCTTCTGGGTGGAATGCACAGAAATTCATATAAATGTGGTATAAATAATTGTACTGTTGTCTATCAAGTTGTACAGCATCAACCTGTCAGAGTTTGTCTGCTTCTCTGGGTAACTCTGGTTTACTTCTGTTTCATTTCTGATTTGTTCTGCTTGTTTCTGAGTCATCTTGTTGATTTGGCAGTATCACCTTGGGCAGCCGTATGTGACCCCCTTCTTAGGTATCTATTCTGGGGCATGATTTGGTACCTAAGTAGGTACCAGACACTATTGGGGCCCCAATCCACCATTCTGGTTTCAACTTGGGTCCTGATTAGGGCCCAATTAGGGCCTAATTGGGGTTCAACTGATGGACTTGCACAGTTTTGGAACCTCATACATGTGCTCTGCACGTTAATTCTATTGTAATATTAACTATGGTAAAGACAAAGCAAAGATGAGGGAAACACATAGTTAGCATGGTTTTTTGAGACGCAGGATGCCCGTTGAAGGACTGTAATAAAACAAGAACATGTCCATTGAAGGACAAGAGAAGAAATCAAGGGAAGGAGATGGTAGTATTAATGCCCAAGGTGTCGACCCATCAAGGCAGGGACACTTGGACCAGAAGTTGGAAGCAGCATAAAGGGGTCCTAATAGCCAGGTTGCTCTCCAGAATATGTGGGTTGCCCATTCAAGTTCATACTAGAGCTGTCCCCAAACCCTTGATAACCAATCTGTCCGGCCACCACATCAAGTTCTTCCTCTGTCCATTGATCGAGAAACCCAGAACCCAAGTCGATGTTCACATTTTCCAAGTGACCGAGCCCATTGAGTACTGGCGGCGGTGCTGTAGTTATGGATAGAGAAGAGGTAAAGCGGGGCTTTGGGCGGGCTGATTTGGGAGCTGCTGCTGGTTGTGCAGTGAGGAGTGGCTGCGGGGAATACTTGATGAATTACTGGAATCATGAGATGCAGCCTGACTGCCAAAGCTCAGTAAGTTGTCTACCGAGTCAGCATCCTCCGATTCATCCCGTATGAGTGCAACGGACTTCACAGCAGCCTTCTTCCTTTTTCCCACTGTGGTCTTGTTCCCTCTCCTGTCATCAAGACCCGCGTCCATCCCGCTCCGTTTCACCCCCTTGCTCCCTTCCCCTCCTCCAGTCTCTCCAGCACCATGCCGGGCAGTATAATCCCGTGCTGCTGCCAGCGAGAGTATCACCTCTCCATGCCTGTCCGTGATAAGTGCCACATCCTCAGCTTCTCCAACTGGCCAGTTATCCACTTTGGTGATGACTATCTTCTTCTCAGGGCTAGACTCCTCGAGTGCATAGTACAATGTTTTATACTGATCGGTTGTGTGAAGATCTGAGAGTGACGTGCCGAAGTTCGGAAATTTGTCGTTCGGCACAAAATTCGAAATGATAAGTTTGTTTTGAACTAGGACCTTGGCGAGGTTGGTCCAAGGAAACTTTGTCATCTTCACAAAAGGCGAGAAAAGGCCTATCAATGTATCCTTGATAGCAGTCCTGGTCTTGTACGTAGTACTGAGGTCTTCATCACTGCTTCCTCTTCCCTTGCTCCTCATTGAATTGGTCGAGCTCAGCATACCGGGAATGGCGAGAGAGGATAAATCGAATATATATTCGCAAGTTGAGTGGACATCATAAAGTTAGAGTTGTACCAAGCAGCCATTTCCTCGGATCCCAGGCGACATTCATTCTGAGCATGCGCAGCAGGGGAGGCAGCATTGCCAGTAACCATCAAAAACATTGTGTGAATATCCATGGTGGCCAGCCACTGCATATCGTGTGTCCACTTGTCCTTTTGATTGGCCATAATCCATGCAATGTCACCACCGGATTGTGCGACCAGCTTGGTAGCTCCAACCTTCGCACTCTCATGTTCTGCTATAAGCCACGCAGCTTCCGTAGCCCATTCTGGGGATTCCTCTCCTCCGAAGGATTCGATGAGCTGTGCATATGCTGGCTGCACCATGTTCACCGTATAATCCGAGCAGACACTAGTAGCATCAATTAGTATTCTTAGTGTAAGAATATATACTGAATAAAGGACGTACCTGATGGATCAGTATTTGGATGGTCTTTCTTGTACAATGCCTGGAATGCATTCCACGCATTCCCATTCTGCGACGTTTTGGAGGGTGAGATGGCCAAGGCAATGTGCCGAACCGACTCTGGACTTCGATTCCACTCCTTGGCCTTTGTATCCAGCTCTGCAAAAAATTCTTCACACTTTGCATGGGCCCACTTGATTTGGTCAATCGAGAACCGGCCACCACGATGTATGACATCAGAAGTGTCTCCATGGTTCTCCTCTTCCTCAAGATCCCGATCTTCGGCACCTCGGACTGTGGTACCTTCTGTCGTAGAGTCAAAAGGGTCTGACAGGCCAGGTAAAGGACTGCTGGGAGGCTCGAAAGAATTAGAGGGTGGAGATGTGGGCGAGAATGGATCCACAGGGGGTACTTGAGCCCTTGTTGATGATGAGGAAACAGGGGCTGCAGCATGGCATGAATGCGGAACTTCTACCACCAGTCTAGCACTGAATTCATTAGTCGCGTGGTGAGGAGGATGTTCAGAGCCGGAATTATTGTCCTCCCGACTTGGGCCTGACTTCTGAGAAGCCTTCAAAGGTATGTGTGGGAGAACACCATCCCCTGAACTGCCCTCCAATTCATTGGTTAAATTAAGTCCTCTTCGCTGAGAACCATTCGTGTGTGTTGATGTGGCATTGGTGGGTTTAGACAGCGCCTTGGCTCCCTTTGAAGTAGTGCTTGTGGATGACCTGGAGGTAGTAGTTTTGGTCCGCTTATTGCCTGTGGCCAATTTGGTGGCAGTTGAACATGTCGTCTGTGAAGACATCTGAAAGATGTGGATGATGGTGGCAGGGGGAAATGATGCACAGATCCGCCATTACGAGAAACCGGTGAGGGGGTAAGCACCACAACCACGCAAAGGCAACTGTGGTGCAGGAGCTTGGAGTCAGGATGAAAACGTGCCAACCTAAGCCCAAAACATGTAGTCGATCGAGATGTGTAGCCCCAGTCATGCGACAGCAACCACAGCCAAAAGATGTGAGATTGATAAAGAGCCCAGCGATTGAAATGTGTAGCCCTAGTCACGCAAAGGCAACCACAGCCAAAAGACGTGGATTGATGAAGAGTGTGGCGATTGAGATATGTAGCCCCAGTCATGCAAAGGCAACCACAGCCAAAGGATGTGGAATTGATGAGAGTGTGCCGATTGGGATGTATAGCCCCAGTCACGTGAAGGCAACCACAGCCAAAAATGGGATTGGCAGAGAGCATGCCAATCGAAACATGTAGCCCCAGTCATGCGAAGGTAACCACAGCCAAAGGACGTGGAATTGATGAGGATGTGCCAATTGAGTATAGCCCCAGTCATGCGAAGGCAACCACAGCCAAAAGGTATGAAGAGCTAAACATGTGGCCCAGAATAACACAAAATTATTGGGTACGTCCTACACCATGGAAAAGGCGAGCATTGTCAGTCCATGCCCTGCTTGGGCAAGTATAAAAATTATGTTTAAGCTTCTTAAACTTGTAAAACGAAAGGACCAAGGAAAGCAGAAAACTTTACTCTCCCAACGGGAACTGCCGGATTCACAATCAAGTGCGCGAGCCAAAGCAAGTTTTCATTCTAGTGCAGTAGTAGTGCCATTAAGGCGTACAATCAGACGCAAATATGTGATGCATAAAACAAAAAAATGCCATGTATGGAAATGTAACGCATCATTCTGACTTTGGATACTGAGGGCGATCGAGGCCCAAGTCCAATTTGATACACCAAACAGAGGAAGATTTTGCAAAGCCAAACGATTCATCGGCAATGGGGTTCGGTGTCAATATAGATCCCATGTCATCTCGTGCCATTCGAGAAATACGACAAATAACAGCATCAACTGGACCCTCAGTAGGCCACATAGGCACGGAAAAGCCAGCACCCAATGAATGATACTTATGTGCACATATGAGCATCTCCATACGATGAAGAGGAAGATCAACATGGTCCTGTAACCTGGCAAGGCATGCGAGGAACCACTCAGTGCTGAACTCAACACAGTCCAGATGGCACAGCCTCTCGGCTTTTGGTGGGGCAGCTCCAGATAGAGGGGGGAAAGTATCATAGTGTAAGAAGAACTCCCCATAGCAAGCCCTTTCCACTCCTCCTTTAATACATGGAGGTGCTCCCTGCAACAGAGCATTGAGTTCATCTAGATTTCGTGCATGAGCATAGACCTGGTCGACATATTTGAGATCTTTCTGACCCGTGAAGCGCTCTGACAGCCCACTTGGTTCTTCCATGGTGGTGGTTCCGATATCCACACCACACGGTGTTGCCCAACTCGACACAAGGGTTTTCAGCTCATCACGTATCTGTTGGGTCTTAAACAACAGCTGCATGGAGAACCTTGATTTCTGCCATTCTCGACGAACTGCAACGACTTGGGGGTACACATCCAGCCAGAGCTGAATGTCACGAAAGCTGTCATTAGGAAGAGGACCAGCAATGATGGCAAACCATCAGCCAAGAGGAATGGACTGAAAACTTGACGTCAAATCGACATGAGATCCCTTTGCAACAGCAGAACTAGTGGTGGTCCCAACCCAACCACTGATGGGTTGCGTGGGACCACTAACAGAGAATGTTGCATTGGGCCCAGTCGGTGCGCCACCACGAGAAGATCTATTCAGTTCACCACCATGAGAGGCTAGAGGATTAAAACTATTAGACAAGATGAAATACACTAAAAAACGAAACTTGCTCACCACGAAATTCACTCCCCCAGTCATCGTTATGACCACATGTAGGGCTGAAAGTTGTTGTAAGAGCACAAGGGCATAACCCATGTACTGGCTGTGAACCTCCCCTCCAAAATGCAGAGAAGGTTGGATCAGGGTGACCCCAAGTCGACACACCCATACTGTGCCAATTCTGCATGGTTGCAGGTGCGTGTGGAGGTCCATCAGACACACCTGGAGACCTTGCAGGCCATCGATGAGAGAATGAGGAACCCATAGGATAATTGCGTTCTTGACGATGATGATCGTCCTCTTGGGACTGGGAATGATAGAATTTTCCCCTTTGGGGCTCAGAGGGATGCCAAGGACGTGTGCTGGAACATGGGGGAGAGGGTGGGCATGTGCGAGAACGCAATGGGGATCGCAGACATGTCTGGAAATGTAAGGGGGAGGGAGGATATGTGCAAGAACGCGGGGGAGATTGAGGACGCATGTGGGAATGCAAGGGAGATTGAGGACATGTGCAGGAAGGTGGGGGAGAAAAAGAACAACTGCAAGAACGTAGGGGAGATCGAGAATGTCGATGAGAATGCAGGGAAGATTGAGAATGTGTGCGAGAATGCAAGGGAAATCGAGGACCCACTTGAGAACAAGAAGGGGAATGCAACAGGCCTTACCATACCACAGATATATTAAACATGGTATCATGCCATAAAATATGATACATTGGGCATGGTAATCAACCAGTACCACAAATGATATATTCCACCACATACCAGATATGATATATTACTTTGCAATCAGTATTAGGTTAAATCCGAACCTTTCATAATGGATTTACCAATAAATCCACATTACTACATATATAAATATACCTCAGGATCCTCAATGGATCAGCTAAACCTGAATTCAGCTTTGGGTATTGGGCCTACAGCTGAAACACTGGTGCATGCTATGCAAAACAAATATCACATGGATTACATAATGCGTGTACGGAGCGCACTTGAAAAGGCCCAGTGCATATCAGCAACTGCGTTATCCCAATCAACCTGTTCGTTATCTAACTTCACATTAATTCCCCACCATGCAAGTGCCATGATATAGAGGAGCAAACCATTGATACCACCGATCATCAGGCAATCCCAGGACCCTGAGCCACATTGAAGAAGCTTTCCATTTGAGTCACGCTGTCGCCATGAAGGCTGTGAGTTACCCCACCATCCCAACCAACCACGCGAGTAGACAGCAATTCCAAGAGCCTTTGGTGTCCAATTCTCCTTCTGTGTGCGTGCAATCCAATCACCCACAGCAACAGGTCGGTCTTTCACAGTAAACTTTCCGCTCTGAAGATGAACCATAAGTAATCAAAACTGATGTAGATTCATGAAATATATGACTTACTGATACCAGAGAATACCCCAATACTCGTTCAATCTCAGCCCACAGGTTGACAGTTTCAACCCAGAGAGCCCTAGATGTGAGACCGACCATGGATTTTTTCATCATGGATGCATGATAGGTACTAAGGTACAGTGGCCAAACTCGTTTCTCACTCAATGCAATCAATGGCTGAGACAAGGCTAATATGATATGAACAATTAGTCTTCCCTTAAGAGACAAACAAAATTCCAGGATACCCACTTCCCATGTTCCCTGTGGATTTTTGTTGCGATGGCTCTGACTCTGATGGCTTGGGATGGGAGAGATCCTCAGGCATGCCTCCAGGCTCTATGTAAATACAAGGTACTGTGAGTCAGATCAAGTATATATTTATATCACGTATCTCATACCAGTGTCTGATGGTAAAAGGGGCAAGGAACTTCAGAAATTAGATGAGTGCTTATAGGTGCGGGGATTATGTTTGGAATGCTCGATCAAAGACAACTTCCACTTTTGATTATTTGTAGTAGGTGTAGACACACTGCCAAGTGTTGAACCCAAGATAGTCTGGCGAGACTTTCCTATGGTAGGGGTAGGTGTCTCAAGTGGATTCACCGGAGGAACTGTGGGGACCTTGGGGACAGGGAAGCTGGATGAATGGGATCTGTGAAGGACATTGCGAAGCTTGGGTGAATCAAGGCTTGATGGTGGCCCACTGGATTCAGTGGGGGAAGGACTACGAGTATCAGGTGTCATGAGGGAGCGGAATTCCATATTGAGATCAATATGAACCTCCTCCTGTAGCATCATCCAAGAGTTAACAGTGACTCATTCCAACTGGGAAACGAACTGACAAGGGGATCTAGAGATTTGCCAGCCATCGGGGGAGTAGCAGTTGGGGCATTCAAAACTCCAACGTCATCGTTGGGTGGCAACTTTCGTGTCACCAAACCCACACTGGTTATGTTTGGAGAAGTTATCTCCAGGGAGGCTATGTCTGCTGCATCTTCCCTAGGTGAGCCAGTCGGAGAACCATAGTTGGCCTGCCGGACGTTACTTGCTGCTCAAACTATCAGACACCATTTATCCAATGATGAGGAGCACTACATATGGTATTTTGCTTGGAGGAATTCAATATATTTGGGGATTACATGTGTCGTAATCATATCACTCCCAAATGCACCAAAATCCACTGGGTCTGGGCCAATGGTTTTGCCTCTATGGATACTACAAGGAAGGGATGAGCTAGATCAACCAGCGATGAGATTTATGACATACTGATAGACCTGTAGTTCCCCACCTGCCACAGGTACCGGGCCACCAGCAAACAATGAGAAAGACATGCTGGTATGGTCGCCTAGATTCTTAAGAACAGCATCCACATATGGGAGCATGTTATCAATCGCCCTTACAGAGGAAGTCAGAGTGGAGTTAGACAATATTTATTGTTCAAGATTACACCAGCACTTACTTCTGATATGATTCCCTAGTTGACGATGGATTTTTGCTGGCCTCCCATTTCTGCAGTGCCACCTCATGCCGATGCTGCCTCTCAGCCTCCATGCAAGCCTTAATCTCCACAGTTTCGTTCTCAAACATCTCTCGAGTCAAAGCCTCATGAGATACAACTGGATCCCATGCCTGCTTGCCCTCAGGAAGAGGCTTCAACAGATCCTCCTTCCAGTGCGCAGTGACAAGAGGCTTGACTTTATCAGTATAATAGAGAGCTGAGTAGACATGGACAGCCTGAGGAAGACAGGGTCGGGGGGGTTGTACCAATTTTTCATGAAGCTTGGCTTTTGGATGCAAGAGGAGGGTTGGATTGATTGTGGGAAAGGGGGATTCAGTGTCAGATGGTTCTGCCGATGAAGCCAGGGACCGTTTCTTCACATAGTTATAATGGAACCAGCGTTTGAGTGACTTATGAGGGAAAAAATTATTCAGCTCTCATGTATCTGGAGATTTCCATAAGCTGCTTTACCTCTTTTTTCTTTCGCTTGATGAGATCCATTTTCTCGATGCCTTCCTTGTCAGTGGGGTCCACAAATACTTGGCCAGGAGTAGGCTCCACGTCGTCATTGAGGCTCCAATGATAGGCAAGGAAATATTCACGATACAAGTTTTCAAGCCATGGAGACAATGCATTTTTAGCATATGCATCAAGGTATGAGTTCTTGCGAGCCGTGAGGAAGGTGTGGTGCGAGGTGTGGCTTGCCCAGCCTGGTGGTGCCATAAAGTCTGTATACAATGTAATATCTTGGTAAATCTGGAGCAGACTCATCTGCGAGCATATAGCACACACCGTCGGGGAGCACCGGCAGCAAACAATCAAAAAGTCACCGGGATATTCCAATGTGCTGCCACAGGCCAGAATATTCCGCCACCCATGGCACATGATAGACCTGACGAACCATCCAAACCTCTGGGTAAAGGTACACCCCCCTTGCTACAGGTACTGGTGCATATACTCACCCAAATTTCTGTTCTCTTGTTTTTTCTCCACTCAAGCTGAGGAAACTGCCACCTTGCAGAGTATGCAGGAGGCAATCCTCCAGCTTATGCGTGCCATCAATGCCTTGGTCTCAATGAGACAAGGAGCTAGTGTGCCAGGCATCCCAATTGTGGAGGGGCATGCAAGCACTGCCCCTGTTATAACCCCCCATGGTAAGTTTTGTGTTTGATGCCATGTTACATATCTGACAGTGAATTCATCACTCAGCTCCTCCCATAATCAATCAAGCACCAACAACAGCTCTGGCGATCATCACTGCACCTTTGACTACTAGAGCTGCAGCCACCATTGTGCCTGTTGGCAATGGGACCCACATTATCCCGCCTGATCGGCGTTGGTATCTTATAATCCGTGGCCTTGAAGTTGGCGTGGTTTGGGGGTGGTATGTGCCAAACAAAATCATCTTTAATTGGATTGCTCATTCATTTTTAATATAGGGCAGTTTGTGCTCCACTTGTCATCAATGTGCCAGGTGCAATCTACTGACATGTTCAAAGTCTGGCAATGGGCCAGCAGTTATTTCAGGAGGCTGAGGAAGCAGGCGAAGTATTAGTCATTGATAGAGATGGATGAGCAGAGCTAGACACCTCCCCTCTATCCCTCATCCTACATCTTCTGAATATTCATCACTTCGCCTGGTACGAGTCAGAAATGACTGAGGAGCACAAAACAACAGTTTGAGTTGAATTATAAATATTGCACCTCTTAAGACACCAGGCACACCAGATTCCAATGTTATAGTGGGCAAGCAATTGTGCTTGCATGCTAGTAGCTCTGTATCTAAGTCAAGTGCACAAGCGGGCCCACAAGAGCTAGTGACGGATGGCAGTCGAGTACTTTTCACCCGGGCCGGATGTAAAACTGATTTGGTGCATGACTCAACACCACCCAGATGCAAAACCAGAAATAACTCAACACCAGCACAAGTTGAGGGTGGATAAGTCTCTAGTGTAATCTTTAGGTGGTGAAAACATCAGTCTATAGCTCATAAATTATATTTTCAAGTGATTTGCCAAGCTTTGAGTGGGTTTGGAGCAGATTCTCCAGAATTCCAAAAAAGGAAATTTCCACCTCATGCATGCAACTACAGGTGCAGGGGGGGAAGGGGGAAGAGTGCCATGGAGATGACCATACAATACCACAAAGGTCTCCTGTGGTGCAAGCTGGAGTACTGCATGAGTGCTTAATTCAAACATTGAGAAAAACTTCAACTCTGGCAGGGTTTGAACTCAGGGCCTGCCAAAATTAATTCCCACAGCCAGTACCACTACTACCTACCACACTATCCAGCACATATCCATGGAAGTCACTTTGTATGCAGATGACTCTCTCATGATCTTGGATTATCCAAATGTGTCAAAACTAATGTGCTGGATTTTTGGTTTACCAGCTGGGGTGGAAAGTCAAGAGTGATTTTGCTTCCACTTCATTTTGCCAAGCAGGTGTTCTTGGTGGAAACTCTCCTATTGTCTTTTCCTCTGCCTAGCTGTTGATAATGAACATCAGGAAAACTGACTTTGCTTCTGAAGCCTTCAAAGGGCTCTGAAGGGCTTCAGAGCCCTTCAAAGGCTTCAGAAGTAAAGTCAGTTTTCCTGATGAAGGGTTTTTGTTGGTGTTTATCATGAGTCCCCACAGTTGGGCTGTGTGACAGGTTCTCACAGGCCAAATTGCTGGTGGCAATTTCCAGACACCTGGTACAAAACCTCCCCTCATGCTCTTGGATGCATTGGAGTGGTTCCAAGGTTGTCAGCTGAGTTCACACAGAGTGAAATTTTTCTGAGAGGTTTCAAGCAGGGACAAATGGTGAGGTATGGTATTAGTCAGCCATTGGTCAATTCTTGGTCCTTTGGCACATTTCCCCAGTCAACACCATCTCATTACCAAATAGGTAGACGACATGTTCCCATTAGTTAGCTACAGGGGCTCATTGAAACTAGTATATATATTCACAGTTACTAAAAGGAGCTGTCACCTGACAAGTGATCTGGGGCAGAGCCTGGTAATTGATATTTCTCATCTTGTCTGAAGGCTGCCACTAATGCAATCCACTATACTAGTCAGTTATCTTAGACAGTGTATGCTTCACTGCAGCATTTTTTGCCTCCCACTTTCTCTTCAATCTGTCAGACTGATGCCAATAATCCATCTTCCCTGGTGTCTGATATCTAATCATCACAGATTACTTATGTACACTTGGAAATGAGATTCCATTCATACCTCCTGAGGGTATAATATATTTTGGCTGCCCAGTTTTAGGGTTGCAAGGTTAGTCTAGGGGCATTTTTCAGTTTTGGGATTTTTTAAGATTCTTAGGGGACCAGTTTCAAGGGGGTGTGAGCTGTAATGAAGTTGCATCGGGAGGTGCCATTTTGGGCTAGAATCACTTTGTCTCTCCACTTCATTCATTATGGGAAGGGGGCGTTCACAGGCACTGAAATTCTCAATGGTTTCAGTCAATAATCAAACCTCTCGGGGGGTGTCAGTCCACCAGCTCAGCTCTGGTGCTCATGGTCGTCGCACATCATCCATTCGATGCATTCTAGTGCCACCATCTCCAGAGAAAGGCACCCTATCTTGTGCCCCTCTAACTCCTCCTGTGTCTAGGGAAGCTCTCTTAGAGCCTGAAGAGGGAGTGATTGAGGGTGGTGCTCAGGAAATCAATCACACAAACATGATACCGCCGCATACTCAAAAGAAGTACCACACTTCTGTATGTCCCTATTTATTCAGCTCTTGAGACTAGCCTTAACAGAGATTAGATTGATGTGCTCAATGAGTGGAGACCTCTTCGAGACAGTTATCTTGATATCATGCTCTGGTGCGAGGGTCGAGGATACTCACTGAAGGTTTCTGGATGCATCGCTTGCAAACGGCCAGGGATAAGTGGAACACTCCGTTGCAAGGATTGCTTTGGTGATTGGTTGTTATGTCAGCAGTGTTGTGTGGAACGACACACGTTATTGCCTTTCCATCGGATTCAGGCATGTACTCTCCTTGCCCTCTTCTTTTTGACTGCAACTAAAAGCCCTAATTGTAGTAGTCTTGGAATGGTCAATTTTTTTCACCCATGAGCCTTCATGCATTAGGGGCCTATGTCCAAGTTGGGCACTGTGATAACACATGCATTCGCCCATGTCAGGGGTCTACACCATTTACAATCATCCACACAAATGGGATACATACTGTCGACATTCAATTCTGCGACTGCTCAGAGTCCAGCGATTCATACAGCCAACTTTTGTGCAGTGGGCTCTTTCCAGCCACCATACATCGGCCGCAGACCTGTGCTACATTCCAAGTCCTACACCACTTTCACATTCTAACCTTACAATCCAAAATCACCCCATATAACTTCTATGCTGCTTTAGAGCGCAAGACGAATAACACAGGTATCAGCATTCCTGTGGTTCATCCTGACCTTTCTCTGATTATTACATTGATCATCTAACTCGGGGCAATCAATGGAAGTCCAAATATAGGTCATTCCTCCGGATGGTTCGTGAATGGAAACATCTTAAGCTCTTGAAATGTGCAGGTCATGGAAATGATCCAACAGGTGTGACTGGAACAAGTCCTGGTGGCCTCGCTGTTGTCTGCCCTGCATGCCCACACCCAAACATCAATCTGCCTGAGCACTGGGATGATGCACCCCCTGAGCTCAAGTAAGTACTATCCAATAGTTATATATCCATGATCCTGACGACCATAAAGATTCTTGTACATGCTGTTTCTTGCCATAGATGCCAATTTTCGTATGAAAGGACGATGGATTAAGGGTGAAGATCAGGGCCTCAGTACGGGCTGGGCATATTTTGTCAACAATGATGAATACCAAGCATACCTCGGCAGTTTTCAAGGTCAGAATGAGGCAAGTCCTTATAGTGTGGCTTTGCTTGGTATTGCAATCTTGACATTTTGAATGCCCAGGTATCCACTTGTAGTGGACTATCTGCAATTGATCATGCAAACTCAAAGGCTTCGAAGGGGCTCCACGCCACTGGTGTTGGTGCATCAACATGTGCTCGCCATGGTTTTATCCTTCCCAATGGCTTTGGTGACCTTCAAAAAGGAGAAAGGAAAGCCAACCTCAACAATTTGTACTGCAGACAGAACTGACTATTAGCTCCCAGATACTGTAACATGGATTTTATTGTCTTCTTGAGTATTTGAAACACCATACTCCTCCTCATTTTATTCTCCTATGATATCTATTGCCAATGGTCCAAGAAACTATGGACGTCTCGACATCCCAACCTTCCACCAGCACTTCGACTTGATTTAGAATGAACAGAGGTTGATGGAGTGATTCCAAAGTTCCACCTTCCTGCCCACAAAGAAGGGTGTCATACAATTTACTCCCTTAATTTGCGCCCTGGGGCTGGCAGGACAGATGGTGAAGGTATCGAACGAGATTGGTCCGCAATGAATGCTGCGGCCACGAGCACAAAAGAGATGGGTGAAGGATCACGGCATGATGCACTCGACGACTTCTGGGGAGATTGGAACTATCGTAAGATTCTAGGAATTGGTAAGTCATGGTGATTCTATATGGATAGATGTACATTGTTAACATACAGATAGGCCCACTTCTGCAGACGAAACTCAGACAGGCGATTCTAGAAATGAACAATCAGTGCGAACAATTTTGGACATTCACCTCAGGCCTTCCCCCAGAATCTGTCACCCAGTGGGAGGCAATGATCGAGATATGGAACCATGACCGGACAAAGCCAAACCCATATGAATTTTCAGTGTCAAGTACGTATGTCTTATTCATGGGTTCTGGCTCATCCTTGGTCTGACCTTCGATATAGACATGACTCAGGCAGACATCTGTAAAGAACTAATTGAGGTGGAGCGTGTCAGTATTCTAAATGGAGAACTCCCAATCCATGCAACAAGTGCAAGTTCTTTTCTGGCCATTGGCTTTGAAATTGAAGATGCCCAGTACGTCTGATGTGGGAGATTCATGCTTATCTGTTCTGATGTGCCTTCGGAGGTGTCGCTTGCTGAAGGAAGTTGAGGCACGGAAGACGTCACACACGAACATCCAGAGTACTAACATTCAAGAGCGCCGGCTTGCCCTTCTCAAACGCATTCAAAGCTTTCGTTTGGTGCAGCGTGCATACATGCCTGAAGCCTATGCATTTTCAACTTCCAAAGATGAGGAACCTGATGCCCTCGTTCACATAGAATCCATCATCCTGTACCTCCCTTCTCAATTACCCCCTTCTCTTTGCCATGGTCTTGCTGCTACCTCACTTGCTCAGATGGAGGGCAAACTTTGCTTTGCACAAGCATGTGATACCTTAGTTGAGCTTAGGCAATCTCTCTCTGTGTGTGCCCACCTCACAAAGTTCAAATGCACTGAAGTTCGTGGTCAGTGGCCAAACACTCATGCACAAGGGCTCCTTGATAGGGCCCAGTTTCGAACGGATGCCATTGCGGACAAATACCGCCGCGTGTGAGAGGCACACAAAACACTGCTGGGTTCGGGGAATTGGGAGCATCACCTCCGGGTCTTGAAGGATTCTGACATTTGTGCATTGTCTGACCCTGATGCTACAACTGGTGAAGGCTTTTGCACATTGTCCTGGATATGGGTCTCACAAGGTGTTGGAGATAACCCTGATGTCGAGATGCATGAAGGTATTATCAGGGTTTTTAGTCATACATGAGCACTCACCCGCACTATTTTCAGCATTACGAGTTGAGTGGGCAAAGAGCCGTGCTCGCAAGGACAGATGGTGCGAAGAAGTCCTCCTTCTTGAGGAGGAAATGCGTTGGGTTATCGCGTTCTGTGAGTGGCAAGCCGAGAGGTGGGTTGAACGTGCTTCATCTCGGGGGGGGGCTGCCCCTGGATGTACTTGAGGGTGTCCGTTCATATGCCCTTCGTCAAGCAACTCTCCAACATGATCGGGCAACACACCTCCGCTCAATATGGGTGCCTTTCACGACTCTTGGCAGTGATCCAAAAGATCTCGAGCTTCCAGACCGAAATATTCCCTATCCTGAAGGAGTTAATGTGGGGGATGTCGACGACGAAGGCCCCGGGACCGATGTTAATGATGATTATGATAGTCCGGGTGGTGTATTCGACTTTTGATGATTTCCGAATAAGCTCGTAAGTTACTCAATGAATTCTAATCCTTCAGAATCTGATCCTCCTGACTTATGTCATTTCAACCCCTTCTCCCATATGTTTCATTTTCCTTGGTTCACTGTAGGCTCATCATTGGTGCAAAAAAATCGCTCATGGATCTAGTACATAGTTTTCTCTATTTGTGAATCATAGTTTCAACTCATACGGTTGCTCTCCTTTGTTTCCCTTGTCCACATATTTCTAGCTACTCTTGCTCATGAATCAATCATGCATGTTTTGTCGTCGGCAGATTCTGGTGTTGAGTTGGAAACTCCAACAATGGCCAAGCTGATTGCAGCACTCTCCACTCTCAGACAATATGGCTTTCTTTCACACTTGGACCAAATGCCACGTCTCTACTGTGTGGCACATTCGGACCACTGTTCTGGATCATTGCAAAAGTGGCAGGCTGAAAGGAGTGCATTGTCTTGGGGTGGCATGCTTGAGGGGGTCCATTCGTACGTACGCCCATTATCAAGTGTCTATTGCGAAACTCACCTCAATCCCAATGAGTGTTTAACCACCCAGTGTCAATTTCCCTCCTAGCCACCCTGTCGTGCTTTGGCTAAAACGGCTACTTAGAGTTTTGGGTTCCAAGCCCAGATCAGCCAATTGTTGGACTCAATCATCAGTGTGTTCATCTCCATCTCCTTTATATCCGTTGTTGATGAGGGATTTGAGGCTGACACGTTCTCACAATTTCTAGTTTGTCTCAGATCCTTTTTACTCGAACCAGGAAATCTTCCTTCGTGAATCAACCTCAAACGGCTCGGATGCCCTTGACAAAATTCACCATACCTCTCTCACTGATCCAAGTCAACTCGAACCCGGGCCCGAATTATCCATCCGTATTACTCCCAATGAAGCCAATGAACACCTCACCATCTGCAACACCTGTCTCACAGGTCCCAGCAAACCTCTCGTCCTCGTAGATAACACTTTCCCCTCCCCATTCTACTCCTCTCCTCTCCTCAGCGCCGATTTTGTTATCCACTCCATCACGAAGTACATTAATGGCCATTCCGACGTTCTCATGGGGGCTAGAATCCTTCCCTTCGAAGCCTGATGCTGCCAACCTTGATCAACGTCTGCGTCGTTTCTTGCGGAAGGCTGTTGGGGCCACTCCTGGTGCAAATGATTCTCAGCTTGCACAGCAAGGCATCAAGACGTTGGAGCTGCGCATGGAGACCCTGTCAGGGTTTGCCCCCAACTCCGGTCTACTCCGGTCAACTCCGGTCTACTCCGGTCAACTCCGGTCCTCGTCCACCCACCTCCAGTCCGGTTCTCCACTTATTTCCCTTGCCCAAGTCCACTTTGCTTCCGGCTTGATTCCGGTTTGACTCCGGTCCAACCCTATCTTGGTTTCATTTCCTTTTCATTTCCCTTTCATTTCCCATTGCTTCCGGTTCACCCCCTGGCCGAGTTCCTGTTCCTGTTCCTGTTCCTGCCCCCCTTGTAACCACCTCCAGTTTAGCGATCACTCCCCCGTAGTATAGTCATCATGTATAAGTAGTCCGAGAGCGAAGTCCAGAGACCCCAGCTTTGGTCTCTCAGGATTTCCGCTGTTACTCCGGACTACAGGTCAGCCTTCATGTATTCCGTATTCGTATTACATAATCTCAGGATTTCCGCTGTTACTCCGGACTACAGGTCCGAGTATTTTCCAGTTGACTCCGCGAGCTTAAGGACCGCTGTGCTTGTTTCTGCCTAGTCCCTTCCGGGCTGCTGGATTGCCTCTCCATCCCCTCCTATCTTCGTTATCTCATTCCTGCCCGGATTCTCTCGGACTTAGCCGGACTTACACCGGACTTAGCCAGAATTATCTGTGTTTATATTTGTTTGGTGCTCTCGTCGCAGCATGGCCCTGACAGACCCATGGAATGAATACTCTTGCAGTGGCACACTTCTTGCAGACTTGGGGACACAATTTGGGCTGGTGGATGAGGTCATTTATCATGGTCTCGCCAGTACCAGTCATGGTCATTATCGGCTCATGCGCGATCGCCTGTTGAGCCTTCATGCACGTTGCACGTTGATGGATTGACAGGGATGCCTGGGAAGGTGCTTCTTCCCATGGACCAAACTCAGCGGATGAAGGCATTCCGTTTGGCAGGGTGGTGTCGCTATGTATTGCACCCTACCATGCCATCGCATGGTGTCAGCATGACCGAGCCCGACCTCGTCGACAAGCTCGGTACGATCGCTAAATCTGGTACTAAGGCCTTCATGATGGAGGTTTGACCTCTGGTCTGGACATCTCGATGATTCGCCAATTTGGTGTCGGGTTCTACTCCACCTACCTCATCGCTTCGCTGAAAAGTACAAGTGATTGGCAAACATAACGACGACGAACAGTACATCTGGGGATCTGCTGCTGGTAGGACATTCACCATCAACCCCCCAATCCGCCGTGCCACAGAGCCCAGCCTCTTCCCTGAGGACCAACCCGAGCACCCGAGGAGAAGAAGACCAAAGACAGAAATCCGAATTCATTCTCTTATCCTATTCAACTTGTTGTGACCAATGGAGGAGGTAGAAAAGGCAAGCAGTACGACCGATGGGCGATCTTGGACCTGACCAGCCTCTTTAGAAGGTAGAGGACGAGAAGCCACCAAAAGCTATTCTAAGACTGAGGAAGTCGAAGACGATGAAGACGGCAAGAAAAAGAAGACGAAGAAAGTTAGGGAGGTCGAGACCGAGAACCAAGAACCTAACAAGACCAAGCCGCTATGGACCCGGAATCTGCAAGACATAACTGCCAAGGAATTCGGCTCTTTCTAAAAGAGTCTGAGTAACAACTGGGAGGACCACGTCGCTGTAAGTACTTTTTTCTTGAAGGTCAATGCGAGTTTAAGGTGATCTTGAACTTCCTGAAACAGTCAGTTGTACGCCAGCATTGGTGAGCCGAATCCGGTGAATGTCCAAATAATTGTAGGGCACCTTCAGACCTTTTCGAAACCAAGAAGATGCGAAACAACATCAAGCCGTATGTTCGTCATGTCGTCATCATGGACGTTGCGAAGACCTTATCCCGGAACACCCTAACTTTATATGCGGTATTGTTGGTCCGCAGGATCTCCCCCTCAATATCTCCCGTGAGATGCACCAGCAAAACTAGATCTTGGAGGTCTTCCAAAAGAACATCACCAAGAAGTATCAAGGGTACATGGTTTGCATATCTTGTCCGCACCAGTTCCTGATATTTCACATATTCTCTAGACTAAATAACAGGAATTATGTATAGTGTAGGAAGCAATCATCTGAATCATGTATCTACAAGTCGAGGCACAACTATAGTCTATTCTCTACTATAGTAGGAGATCTGAAATCAGTATGCAGTTGCCGTACAAATTGTCTTTTTTGACCCAGGAAGTGCAGGAAATCTCGAGGTGGGTACTTGGAGTTGTTGAAATGCAACCAAAAGATGCAAGGTGCGCTGCCGCAGTGGTAAGCCATCGTAAGATTGGTCTGGTGGCTGTAATGGTGGTCTGGGTTCGATCCGCAGTGTGATCACAATTTTGATTCTTGTGATAGCTCTGTGACCTGTGTTCATATATTATCTCTGGTAGTGGTATGTTACTACACTTAGTGTATCTAACTGTGTGGTCACAAACCACTTCCAGATATATCACTGGTATGGCACCTTGTGAATGCAAATGTGAACATGAACGTGAATGGGGGTTCAAGGATCGATGAGGAGATGAAGCATGAGATGGAGAGGGGGATCCGAAGGAAACCACGCATTCTGAGTATGTGGGAGACCTTCTGCCACTCTCAAAACCTGACTCATCTGTCACTAAGGCCTGTGGATCATGCAGTGACTCTGAATGCTCAGGAGTTATGGTTCCAGACTTCGCCAGGTAGGCAGGGGGTGTGGTTTCAGCAGGTATGACCTCTGGTGTCATGTTCTGGGCAGGAAAAGTAGGGACACTAACTCCTGCTGGCTCAGCCTCCACCATTACTGACTTAGTATGCGAGGGTACAAGCTTGATAGGTGGGGTCTCAGTAGGAGTAGAAATGGAGGCCATGGCCTCAATGGGAGGAGCAGCAGAGGGCATGGCCCAGTAGGAGCCAGAGCAGAGGGAGTGGCCTCAGTAGAAACAGGGGTAGAGGGCACAGCCCCAGTGGGAGGAGTAGAGGGCGTGACCTCAGTGGAAACAGGAGCAGAGGGCATGACCCCAGTAGGAGCAGGAGCAGAGGGCATCTCCTCAGTAGAAACAGGGGCAGACGGCGTGACCCCAGTAGGAACAGGAGTAGAGGGCGTCGCCTCAGTAGAAACAGGAGCAGAGGGCGCGACCCCAGTAGGAGCAGGAGTAGAGGGCATGGCCTCAGTAGAAGCAGGAGCAGAAGATGTGGCCTCAGTAGGAGAGGCCTCCATCCATCTGGCCAGCACAGACACCTTGATTGCGCCCACGATACCAACGACAATCTCATGTTCTGGAGGCAGGGAATCAACATGCAGGGAACCCACATGAGTACCCACAATGCTGGGGAGTCAAGAGCCTGAAGAGCCTGCTGACACGGAGCCACTATCCTTGTCCAATCCGAGCCACTTGCAACGTTTGGCAGCATTCCTGGCCACACTCTTGCTGTTGGGATCCCTCCACCCCTCCAGAATGCATGCATCGAAATCGCTAAGTTTGCCCTTCTTCTTTCCGCTAGCCCCCTTCAGACGACTCTTGACATCAGCCAGAGCTGACTTGTCACCCTTCAAGGCTCGCTGCATCAACTCGTTAGCCTCTTTCTGAGCAACATCCATCTTCGCCTGTGCTGCCTGCTTCTGCTTCTTGAACTTGATGATTTAACCTCACGCCATGCTTCAAAGTCCTCATTCGACTCGCCTCGCCTTGATTGAATAGATCGATCCAGGCATCTTCCTCTTCTTGAGCAGCCTCCTCTTCATTGTTATCGGGACCAACCAGGGTTCGGCTTCCAGTGCCTCATCCATGTCACAGGTGACTCCTCTGAAAGTGGGCAGCTGAAGATGATGCATAATGAGAAGGGCAGAATGGTCCATCCCCAACAATGTTTCGAAGAGACTGACACATTTCTTCAGGAGGCCATGGTTGATACTGAAGAAAGAGTGTGTCGAGAACGATGTCTTCCAGGGCTTTGTGAGGTGGTACCCCAGGATAGGACCTCGCGCAATGAACCAGGGACTCGGGCAATCGGACTCTTACAATGAGCTGCTCTGAAACTGGTGGATAGTGAACGTCATTGCCTTTCTCCTTCAGAATCGGATCGAGCTCTTCTTGGGAAATTTCCTTCCCAGTCAAATGCTGCATACTCTTAATATCGATCCCTGCATCATCAAACCAAAGGCCCCACAATGGCACCCTGTGTGCTTGGAGATCATCAAGCCAGACTCCCAAGTTCGAATGGAGATACAATGCCCCGATTAGATTATCATCGACACCAAAATGAGGATGGTCTGTTTTACCAACCATGGAAATGTGGTCGATACACCAGTGCATGGTCATCCAGGCAAAAGCACCGTATTCGTATGCACAGTGCAGATAATCACTCGCCAGTTGAGTCATTGCAAGCTCGTCTGGCATCAACTGTGACAAGAGATGGACCGAAAATGGGGACTTGCCAAGTGACTGGGGTTTCACTGGCATGACGAGAGTGGCAAGAGAAACCTGGATTCCCAAGTTCAAGGCTGCGAGACACCATTGCCTGTACTGTTCACGGTTCCTCAGAACAAAATCCTCCAGTTGTTTACGGTACGCATCGGTGAGTTTGACACCATCAGAGGACGAGATCATATCGAGTGAAGCTGGGAGAGGGGGATCATCGATACGATGTGAGATGTAACCGATGTAGGGCATCTGCATCGAATACATTGTGGGGAGTCTTGTATAATTGGTCGAATAGAAATGAGGGGTGCCATATTTATCCCAGTGGCGAGCGATAGATGCATGATCCCAGGTATAGATATCAGGCTTGCATTTGGGAGGACACTGCTCAGTGTATTGGAATGGCTGGTGACTGTTCGTGAATAATGTTGCCCATTCCACTCATTTCACAACTGGGAATGGCTTTGTTGTAGGGTCTACTTTGTATTCATCCATGTCTTTAAGGAACTCTACATTGAGATATGAGAAAATTCGCCTGATTACCTAGGCAAGGTCCACGATGTCGGCTTACCATTCTTGCACTGATTGGACCACATATCATAATCTTTGACACCCATATATGGATTTTCCAGAGGAGTGGGTGGTGCAGGCTCAGTATTCCCTTTCTGGTCGGCCCATGTCAGAGGTTGATGCAAGGTCTTGGGGTTTTCACCCACCACCACGTCGGCACTGGCGGGTGAGAACTCTCCTTGAGACCCAAAGTCCCTCAGGTGCAGTTGATTCTGAGTGTAGCCCCTCATTGCGCTAGTAGCAACGACACGCATGTCATAGGTGGTGGGCTTCTAGGACCTCATATAGACCTCTGAATCCACGGCACTCTCTGCCAGGGGTTCTCAGCTTAGGCCAAATGGCACACATGCTGATAATATGCACATTAAAGAGGGTTACAAAAATTATAGGACAGCAAAAAAAAAAAAAAGAAAGGTTGAATGATGACAGAGGATGGGGGCTGATGAAGAGTGATGGAAAGTGATGGAGAGTGATGGAAAGTGATGGAGAGCGATGGAAAGTGATGGAGAGCGATGGAAAGTGATGGAGAGCGATGGAAAGTGATGGAGAGCGATGAGAAACGACAAAGGAGAACAACGCATAGTGATGACAGAGAACAACGAACAGCAATGATGGAGAAAGGAGATTCGACAAGGCAAAATGTCGCACTCAAAGAAGACATTTCTTCGATGATCCTATCCACATCTGATGGGTGCCGAGAATTGGGCGACCCAGGAGGAAGCGTACATGCAAGCTATGTGTGGCAGCCCCACTGCTCGGAGTGGTGGCTGCTACACTAGCCCCATCCTGCATCACGACATCACGATCCCCATCAATGGCAGGAATGGAAACATCGCCTCCATCTTCCATCACAATGTCCCCACCCTCAGCAACAACCCCTTCCGTTCTCTGCCTTTTCGTGAATCATGGAAGCGGAGGAAGGGTGCACTTTACACCGATGGCAGAGGAACCGGTGGCAGAAGAACCAGCGGCAGAAGAACCAGCAGCAGAAGAACCGGCAGCAGAGGAACCAGCGGCAGAGGAACCGGTGGCAGAGGAACTGGTGGCAGAGGAACCGGCAGCAGAGGTGCCAATGGTTGAGGAGACAGGGGGAGCA
The DNA here is from genome assembly GCA_014904985.1 of Hydnum rufescens UP504. NCBI lineage: Eukaryota > Fungi > Basidiomycota > Agaricomycetes > Cantharellales > Hydnaceae > Hydnum > Hydnum rufescens. Next base: position 131,252 of record MU129056.1, read on the forward strand.
ATAAACAATGAGGAAGGCATTGCGTACCATTTATGCGGAAGGAACGGATGGTCAAAATACAGAGGAAGTGGAGAAGGGACGTACATGCCCTCAGGGAAATTGCAGAGGGCATCAGCGTACGAAACTGTTTGAGATGACATGACATCTTTTGTGGGGGACGAGCCATTACAGAACATGGCAGGAGCTTTGTTGAAACCTATGGATACGATGAGTTAGTGATGGACAATTAGATTATGAAATGGTCTTACCAGCTGATATGGCGTCGGCCTCAGATGTGAATGTGCTAAGTAGGATGTGGACTGAGGCAAAGGAAGTCGACACATCGAGACCATCTCTGGTCATGTCCTTGATCGAGTAGAACCTGATCTTTGACATCGCGTCATTGCACTCGGTCTCCAGCACGTAGCCTGAGTGCTGATGTCAATGATCTTAGCAGGGTCAATAAATTCTCTCAGTTGTAAAGACTTACTTTATCATGCCACCAAATTGTGGTCAGGGGCACTCCGATATGATGGCAAAAAACAGCCAGATATCGCATTCCAATCTCCCAAGCGTATAATGGGAGGTCGACCCATGCACGGGCGAAAAAGCCATATGCACCATGGGAATTGTATTGAGAATAAAGAATGTCTTGCTTGTGCTCATTGGACTCACTTGGACCTTCGAGGTTGACACCTTCGCCTTGGTTCTGGCCTTTTTCTTGTTGGCATTGGGGGCCATAATCACCTTGGGATCTACCAAGGTGCTATGTCTCCTCACAATGGAGACAACACTAGGGAAAAAAGGGTATCAATCATGGTTCACCCGGAGACCACACACTCCAAGGGGTACTCGGATGTGCAGTCTCTCGGCTATGAAACATGCACACCTGTTGGGGTCGGGGTTGTAGTAGTAGTGACTCAATGCCAGCACATCTGGCAACACCCGGAATCTCGGCCTTTGGTGTGTTGCAGAATGTGGACTGAGACTGGGCATTGCGAGTATGATGGGATATACACTCATACTACACAAGACAGGATTAAACACTCAATTAACATTCCAAGGCCCCAGAGTACTTGGCAAATTTCAATGGGACAAGTCAATGTCTAGGTATGAATGTATTCAAATGAAGCAGCAGCTGAATGCAAATTCAATGCAAAATGGATGCAATAACATGGCTTCATCGACCAAAAAAATTGACGATGCTCGTCCCGTCAGCGCAATGATAATGGTAAGAATCGTAGGGCAGCAGAGAGATAGACGATCGGACATGGATGTGACACTGGAGAATACAGTCACCCCATGATAACATCTTCCATCAGCTGGGATGGGGACCCACATTCATGTGGTGGCGGAGCATCTCGAATGACACTGCCACATCCGATAGAGCTTCTATGTGCCACAAGGTCTGAGCTCCCAGTGCGGGCATGCCACTTGCTGCCGGACCTCCCTTTACTGGTGTACGCTGAGGTAAAGTCCAGGACCACTCACTACATACCCTAGCCATCCTTCATTATGTATAATCACCTCATTAGGTACCCTAATACAGTCTTCTCCCTTATCCGGGTGTCACTGCCTCATTAATAATATGGTGAAACAATGAATTCTTGCTTACGCATCTCCACTGATGTCACAGGAGCTAGTTGTATGGAGACTCACTCAAACTGTTGGCAAACTGCGCCAATTACTGAATTACGTAATCGAGACCTTGAGAGAATGCCAACGACGTTGTCGCGCTCACTGCCGAGTTACATAATTGTAGTCTTCCCGAGGTCCCCCACTATAGGGGGTGGCCCTACATTAGCTACTTGTGTGTTTGAAGGATCAGATGGTGGTGCACTCATATCTCTAGCAAATATCGCCCTCCAATGAGGATTCAGTGTGCGCGAGAGAAAAATTGGGCAGGATGCGGAAAAAAGAATAGGGAGAAAGTAGCAAGGAGATCCTGTACTTATATACCCATGGCCTTCGGATCCTGTGGTAACCTAGCTGTGGTCCCTCATACTAGAGACTCTGCAGTGACTCTGCCACCTCAAGTATGACTGAGTCAGGAGGCAGACAGCCTTTATGTGAGAGACTATCCACATGGAGTGTCTCGCACGCCAGATGCGGTGGCTACAGAATGGACATGATCCGTGTGGCAGAAGAAATGGACGCAGTCTGTGTGGTGGAAGAAACGGACGCGGTCTGTGTAATACATGCCTTCATTAAACATCAAGTTAACAACCCCACATGGGGCGATTGATTTCATATAGATCTGACCAGATTCTTGGTCCTGCAATGGCTTCCTTGATGTCTGCCCCTATTTTCTGTTTTTGGATTCAGTCAACATTCAGGCTCTGGACTTGTGGCTGGCCAAGCTGAAAAAGCTGTCTCCGCTTATAAGATGAGGTTGAAGACCCACAAAATTCTAACACTGAACACGGGGGGTCAGAGTATGATGCAAATGAAAGCAACAGCGACAGTGCCGATGATGGTATTTAATTCAAGTTTTTCATAGTAATGTAAAGATGTGGGCCACATGTGCCATTAATATGCAGCTAAAAATGTGTGACATCGTAAGTGACTTGTGACCGACCCCTGTCCCTGTGAGTAAAAATGGTACAGAGGTGTACTTGAACCTTCACCCTATAGGGGAGTCCTCAAGTACACCACCACATGCACCAAACACCCAGCATCTGCGTGCTATGTACTTTAGCCCCATGAGCCGCCTCCTGGTGAAATTGTTCTTTGTGCCACTGATTTTGGCCTCCAAACTCCCGGGAAACCATGCTAGGTGGGTCTCAAAAATCTCAAAAGTTTCCCAGTGAGAGTGTGTAGGCTATCAACCTGAGTGACGGGGATCCTCTGAAGACTCAAGTCCTTTTTGGAACTTTTAAAAAGAAAGCCTCATGGTGCTGTCATCACACCACTCCTTGCCTCAGACTTATCGACTTCTATCATTAGGGTGTTTCATGATAGAGCCCAAAACGAACCTCAAAGCACCGTTTTGGAGACCAACTGTATTTATTTTGAGTAGTCTTTGGTACTGTTCTGACATTTGTTTTTGCTATTGTGAAAGACCATTTGAATCCATTCTCTTTCATCCTGTGGCAAAAAACAGCCCCAATGTATTGATTGTAGTTGACTTGGCTCAATTCAGTTGAGTCAGTCTCAGACCTGACCATCATGGAACCAAATTATCTCACGGAGCTCGTATCCAACCTAACTTGCTGATCACAGCCTGCCTGCATTGGGCACATTCTTTCTGTATTCCTACTCCAAACCAACTCACTGATTGCAGTCTGCCTGCATTGGGCACCCTCTTCTTTCTGTGTTCTTACTCCAAACCAACTCGCTGATCACAGTCTGCCTGTGTTGGGCACCCTCTTCTTTCTGTGTTCTTACTCCAAACCAACTTGCTGATCGTGGCCTGCCTGTGTTGGGCACCCTCTTGCTGTGTTCCCAAGGTCATTGCCACGATCCCACAATGGCTGGGACAGTTGATGTGACTCCTTGTGCTGCTCTCGCTACACTGGCAGACCACTCATCCCAATTAGGGCCAAATGCAACATTCACTGGTCCAATCGACGTTAACAGACCCATCACCTTGCCTGAAAACTTGCTAGATGCAGTTGACTATGGGAATAGAAGCCACCACTTGAGCAGCGCGTGCCCAAGCCGCTGACTCCCTAGTCAGAGCAGAGTTGCAGTGAACTTGTCATCCCAAAAGCAAGGGCCTTACAAAGACAAGGATGTTCTTCTTCTATCCCTTCAACTCCTGGGATATCTTTCAAAATCTCCATATCTATGTCAGGCATTTTACAAGCCGCGGCCAAATCCCACGCCAACACATTCATCTTCCACTTTGTCTCAATCTGATCCTCCTTCAGACCCTTCGCGTCCTTCAATGAATATATTCTCCCTCGTCAAACACTTTGCCTTCAGACCATCTCCCTCAGAGCTGCAATTACCCTGTCTTCCCAACAAGATCCAATACTGGGGCGGCATCATTATGTGCAACGCATGTCACAAGGATGAGGGCCAAGGTGGTATTAGGCAATGCACAAATATGACTTATGGAAAATGGGAGAAGACTCCTTGCAAGTTTGCCAAGTGCTGGAGATGCAGAAAAGTGAAGTACCGATGCTGGCACAACATCACCAGGCCCAGCAGCCCAGTTAACCCAGAGCCTCGTTACGCGCATATGTTCTACGCGATCTGGACGTGTTGCCGCCACATCTATGGTGGGACCATCAAACTCTTGCCCACCAGTATCTGGTCCTCCTACCACACCTGCCAAATCTATGGGTGTTGATGAGCATGTTCGCGGTGGTTGGAATTGAGTTATGGGAATGCTGCGCCCAGCCACCCCCGCAATCCTTGTGGTCAGCGCCACCCTCAACACATGGACTACCTCAACAACCTTCCCCTGTGTCGACGGATTCATCATTGACCTCTCATCTGCTCCAATCCCTTCACATCTCCCTTACAGGCTACTTCTCGCAAGAGTTAACTCTCAATACCTTGTGGACATCCCCAACAAACTATGTACTCAGTCCACTGAGCAGACCAGCTTTGGAGTGTGGACGAGTAAGGCAGGAAGCTGTGCATCAAGCCATACGCCAGTCACTGGTGCATCCTTGCTTCGTTCCTATTGTCCATACCATCTTCCGCACTTCAGTCCCATTGGGGAATACACGTGTCGAATTAGAGTATAGCGAGGGATGAGGGTCAAACAATGGGATGGATATTGATAGTCAACAAGGTCAGTTTCATTTCTTTTGTGATGTTTTCATGGTTAACATGGTTCCCCTTTGTGGTCCCGACAGCATGACTGAACCAAGACCTTCTCCAACATACATTTTTTCCTCACGTATATTCCCAATGAGCCACACTCGCTGATACAGTGATGGGGTGGGGGTTTCTCATACATCGACCACTTCTTTTTCTTCCTCAGTAGTTCACCATATGTGTTTGTCTGTCATCCTGGCTCTCCAAATCCAAAGTAAAGCATATATTTCCACACACATGGATTGTAAGCAAGGGGGTGCATTGCATAATACAGAAACCATGAAAATCAGTCTGCAGCAAGCAACCTGCCAATTCCAGCAACCAATCTATTGTATTTCTCTTCTGCAAGACTTAAGTCATCCTTGCATTGACTGAGTTTTCCCTGAAGACTACTAAGTTCCATGTGAAGTGCAGCATTCTCTGCCTCCAAGCAATGGACCCTGACTCCCTCACGTGTCTCCGCTTGGGAAGCACTGGGGGAGGGTGGGGGAGATTGGGAGAGAAGACGGGGTGAGGTCAACAAGTCGCGAGGCGGGATGGGCGGTTCATCACTCGCAAGGGGGCCGGTAGCAGCGACATCATCAAGGCCAGACCAGGCTAAACACCATAGCCATTAGAACACACTAGGGAAGACATCCTGTCACTTACCCCAGAATCCACATCAGTTAGACTTCGCACATCTAAAAAATCCCCTGCCCCTAGTTGCTGGTTTTTTGGAGTGATAATGGGCCGCTGCAGTGAATCATCAATGATGTGTGAGGGGAAATTTGATCAGTTTACGAATGAGGCTGGGGGTCCTCTGCACAATGGCAGACAAGCTGGCCAGAATGGTACCTCAGCTGCGAATTGTGGTCGGGCATTTCAGTTTTGTACAATGGACTCGTTCGGTCGATGGCACAACTCAGGCAGGCTGGGTAGTACTATTGACTCAACTGAGGTGAGAACAAAGAGAGTTCAGTGACCTCCGAGTCGAACGCGGTGATGGATCCAAATTACAAATCAACACTATGTGTCCACATTCTCACTCCAAATCAACTCACTGATCACTGCCTGCCTGCGTTGGGCACCCTCCTCCCTCTGTGTTCTTACTCCGAACCAACTTGCTGATTGTGGCCTGCCTGCATTGGGCACCCTCCTCTCTCTGTGTTCTTACCCCAAACCAACTTGCTGATCACAGTCTGCCTGCGTTGGGCACCCTCCTCTGTGTTCTTACCCCAAACCAACTTGCTGATCGCAGTCTGCCTGCATTGGGCACTCCTTGTTCTGCGTTCTTACTCCAATCCCAACTCACTGATCATGGCCTGCCTGTGTTGTGTGTCATCTACACTTTTTAACACCCCATGTTTGCCAGCACTAACAAAGGTTCTGCACCATGGCCCACCTATTTGTGTCCCATTCTACTCATGCTTCACTGCCCGGAATTGTGCCAGTAATCCAAAATGAACTCAACTGTAAAATGATTGATTCGTCAACAAACAAGTTCTACTCCCTCCGCATTGTCTTCCCAGATCTCTGCCAATTCTTCTTCATCTACTCTTCATCCCAAACGACAGTGTTCCAAATATCCAATCGCTGAAGTTGTAGGCTCAGGGCCAAATGGAGTAATTACTACACTGTCAAACCAGCAGACATCCAATCTTCCTGCCGTCAAAGTGACTGAGCGATCAACATTTATTGAATCCCACCACTTAGACATCAATTTCGAGCCGGAAATGGCACCTGAGGCCAATGTATGTGTTGTCCAAGACAAACTATCTCGTCATGCATGGTGGAAACACGCACAGGCTTGTTGGTGGGGTGACGATGTCCTCCCATCACTGATTCGTCCTTTTATGAGGTTTCAAAGAGAACAGAACACTGGGGCCCAGGTTGATTCCATAGAACCCTGTATGTGTTCACAGCGTCATCACATACTGAAGATCGTTTGTGTGCATATGGAATATTTGGAGGACATTGATTTGGTTGTTTGCTCTCGTCGCCCTGCAGCAATCCAGCTTGTGAGCCAGGGATTGTTCCCATGCTCTCCATTGGCTCCGACTTTGGCTGTGAGCATGGATATGTTGGAGTTTGTATCAGATCTCTTTGTAAATATGGCACCTAATGAATGAGCCTGGGCAGCAACCCTTACGAAATATCTAAAGGCTCATGGCCATGAATTTGCAACTGGGGATTCCCTTTGTCGACAATTTGCCAACGCTCTTGCCCACTATCAAGTTCTTGTTAGACTGGTGAAGGCAGAGATGACAAAATCATCAATTCTTTTTGTGAATCATTGAACTCCACTCTGTCCTCTGATCGCCCTCCTACCCCTGCACTCGATGAAAAAACCTCGATCCCAGCTCGAGTATATCTGAATGCACACAATTTCACCGGGCCTACTAAAGTTGATGGTGCCCTGGAGTGTCCAAGTGCATACTTGCAATCACGCTGTGCTCTTTGCTTCGGAGGGAGGCATGTGGCTGATCTTCAGGCCACTGTCATTGTTTGCATAGATGCAAACTTTCAACTCAAATGCAACCATGACAAAGACTGGAGAAAAGGCTTTGAGGGTCAGACAGGTGCCCGGGACCCAGAGATATTCTCTCCAAGGGCAGTTGAGCTTCTGCAGGCAGACCTTGATGATATGGCTGCCAGGATCAATGAGGTTCGACCAACAAAGAGTCCAGCTGGAGCAGGCAGGAAGCGAAAGGCAGATGAGTTGGTGGAGGATGATAGAAACGGGCCATGCGATGATGATTCCATTGAACCAGGAATGAATATTCCAAATTCTGTTCTTGACACCTGCGGTGACTCATTCATTGCAGCTGACGGTGATCGCATCAAGGCTTCCACTCAGCGCTTTGATGACACAGGGCTAATGGCTATGCTATGTCGGCATGATAGTCCAATATACATTGCCAATAGGCTATTGCACGGGGTCCCCGTGGGGGAATTTAGGACATCCCGCCCCGCGGGGTTGAAAACCCGCCCCCGTGACTCACGGGGGTAGAAGCCGCGGGATACATGACGGGGTTGAAAAACCCAAGGAGAACCCGCGGGAAACCCACAGGACAATATCCTCATCCTATTCTGTATATGGCCCATAGTAAGAGGCCAGAAGATTATTTAACATTTATTTATTTATTTATTATAATTATATACAATATAAGTCAGATTTCACATGGGGGCCTTGGCCATGTTCTCATCGGGTGAGTTTTCATGCAAGGAGGGGCAACAGGATGTGTGGCTCCAAGGATAGGGTGGCATTCGCGTGGGTTTTGATCGGGTGTTCATATCGGGTTGCAGGTGGCTGCGCAGGTCCGTGTTTCGCCTTGGACCTTGGCTCTGTTCTTGTCGTGGGGTTTCATAGATCGAGAGGACACCTAGAATGATTAAGAATACATTAGTTTTAGAAAAAACAGAAGTAGTGCCCAAAGAGCAGCTACTGCTGCTCTTTGGGCACTGTTGAACTTACAACTATTACCACACACCCGCCGCAGCGGGTGTGTGGTATGAGATTAAGTCCATTGTCGTGTTCAAGACTCAGGGCTTGGGCGGCTGCGCATCGAATTTTGTGTTGAGGGCTCGTGCATGTCGTTGTTGGGCGGGTTTTCGCTTAGGGAAGGGACCTAGAACAATGATAAATAATATGAGTAAAAAAAAGAAAACAGAGGGGTGCCAAAAGAGCAGCTCCTGCTGCTCTTTTGGCACCGGTGGGATTAGACATACCTGATGTCACCACACACCCGCCGAAGCGGGTGTGTGGGTGCTGTATCTGATTTGTCATCGTGTTATAGCTCGCTGATACTCGGGGGTTGGGGGCTGGGTGGCTGCGTGCTCCATATTTTGCCATAGGCATTGTCTCTGCTTTGATTGGGGCGGGGTTTCGGGGAGGGAGAAAGAGCCTAAAATAGTGGATACGTTAGCAAAAAAAATAATACAAGCAATGCCAAAAGAGCAGCTGGTGCTGCTCTTTTGGCGTCGTGGTACACCCCATGAAGAAAATACTCACCTAATATTGCCACACACCCGCTTCAGCGGGTGTGTGGCACCGTATTTGAGGCCTCGTTTTATTGGTGGCGGATAGTCGATCATTGGGGTCTCGCGTGGCTGCGCGCACTCGCATATTTCGCCCTGGTAATCGTCATCGTCAGTTCTGGCAGGTGCTGGTGCGGGATTCGTGCGGGTCTGTCGATTGAGTGTGACCTAGAATAATAAATACATTAGTAAAGAATGAAAAACAATACACTTACCTACACCCCCGCCACAGCGGGTGTGTGGTGCCTCCTCTTTTCTGGTATCATCGTCGTCGGTTCTGGCGGGTGCTGGTGGGGGGTTCGTGTGGGTCTGTCGATCGAGCGCGATGCGATGACCTAGAATAATAAATACATTAGTAAAAAAAGAAAAAAAAACATACAGTAAGTTTACTGAGGCACCCAGGAATTTGGGCCCCACATGTGAATCCATGCCAATGGCATTGGAAGCCTCATTGATATTAGCACCCGTGGCTTCACAAATGGCCGAAAGTGCATTAATCGAGGAGATTCTCCATTAGTGGAGAAGAAGAGGTTGCGACCGCGAGCTTGGCGGACAATGTCCTCCCGACCAGGCTCGTAGATAGGAACGTTGTAATCAGGTGAATTCCATGCATCAATACGTGCCTGGTTGAAGTCAACTTTCCTTGGTCTTGATATTGGCATTTGCCGGCATCGAAAGTCGTTCTACAACCACCAAGGGATCGAACGACAGAAAAGCAGGACCACATACCTGCTGCGGCGGGTGTGTGGTCATACGAGGTAAGTATTTATCCTTTACATACATCCACGCAAAAAGAGCAGCAATGGCTGCTCTTTTTGCGTTGGTTTTAAATTTTAACTGACATTATCCTAGGTCATCGCCTGAACCAGAACCGGCAAATGAACACCCCCCCAAACAACAATCCGCAGAATGAGAACATGCCAAATGGCAGTTTTCAAGACAATAACCCACCAAACGATGATCTGCTGAACGAGTACCACACACCCGCCACGGCGGGTGTGTGGTAACATAGGTAACTTTTCGTTTGATTGCAATACCTATGGTGGCGCAAAAAGAGCAGCGAAAGCTGCTCTTTTGCGCCGTTATTATTATTATTCTTAACTAACATATTACTTTATGATAGGTCTCCCCATCATCCACACGAGCCCCGAGCAAACACCTGACCCAATGCCCACACTGCGGCACCCCACAAAACGAACACCCACCTGGTAAATGAAAACCCCCAAACAAAAAGGAATACCACACACCCGCTGCGGCAGGTGTGCGGTACTATATAAGGTGAGTTCCCCCCCCTCGGTAGATACACCCGCACAAAAAGAGTGAAAGCGGTTCTTTTTGTGCCGGTTTTACAACTTAAGCAACTAACATTTTTCTTTTTAAACTGTAGATGTTCCTAATCCGCGCGAGACCACGGTATCATCCCCGGCCCCCGTGAATCGATTCGAACGAAACCCCATGCGACCCCCATACGAAAAAACCAGACACGAGCCCATATGGACCCCTCGATTGACACGAGCAGCACAATACGAGTACCACACCTGCTAGAGCGGGTGTGGTACTACAAGGTTTTTTTTTAAATTAATTCTGTATATGTAAGTGGCGCAAATAGGGCAGTGCAAGCTGCCCTTTTTGCGTCACTTTTGACTTATTCTAGATCATCCGACTGACACCACCCACTGAACCCCCTGCACCTGTGAGACCCCCATATGAAAAACCGGGCACGAGCCCGTACAGACCCCGCCGTCGAAATAAAACGAGGTACCACACACCCACTGGGGCGGGTGTGTGGTACTAGAATGTATGTTTCATTTTTCAATCTGATGTATATATCTTTGATCCTAGATCATGCGACAGAGACCGCCCAAGTCCCGAATGAACAACCAACCGAACCCTCAACAATGAAAACCCGTACTAGAACCTCCCCCCCCCTGAACAACCAACCACATCCTGAGCTCCCTGAGCCCCTACTGCTATACAATGTATATATAATAGTAAATAGTGATAAATAATGACATAGTTATGGTAACAGTAAGTTACTGCACCAGAGGTAAAATATTAGCTAGTAACTTAGCAGTTCTGGTGCAATACAATTGCACCATACCATGTTAGATGACTATCAATCTATGGCATGGACTGATTCAAACCCTTGGTACATATTGCCGGGGTTGGCGGGTTCTTGGCGGGTTTTAGCCATGGGTCCACATTGTTACTCCCACCCCGCGGGGATCTCCCCCGCAGGGTCAAAACCTGTGGGTTTCAAAACCCCATGCAATACCCTAATTGCCAATATGTGTACTGCTGGTGAAAAACAGTTCTATGCCTTTGCTCTGATCTCGGCACTCCTCAAAGATCTACCTAAGGATTGGACAGTTGGGCTGTTGTATGATATTGCATGTCAAATCCATCGTAGTCTCCTTAAGTGGAACATCATGCCTGAATGGATGGGACAGATTGAGTTTGGTGTCTCTGTTTTCCATGCTTACGGCCATCAATGGACTTGCCAACTGTGGTATCACCCCCAGAAGTCAGAAAAATGGGTCTGTCTGATGGTGAGGGGTGTGAGAGGTTCTGGAGTGAGCTCAGACAACTTATTCCTGGTCTAAGGGTCACTGGTGTATGTACATTCACTTGCTAAGCTAAGTTGACGAGATAGACTGATGGTCAATCTCTTCCTAGTACCATCGCCATCTCTTCATAATTGATCTTCAAGTTGAGCATATAGATGAGCTCAAGCAAGAGGGTGCAGGGAAATGGCTCTGTGATCATGTGTTGCGCACTGTAGGATGTGAGGCTCAGGCTCAGGAGAAACTGGATGGGCCTCAGTCCAGTATCTCTTGGGCCAGTTCAAGGAACAGTGCTCTTTTCAAAGCAGACTAGTCCCTTGCCAGTCAAAGACAAAGGGATCCCGTGCGATAGAACACATCCTGTCTATGTCCCAGTCTGCAGACTCACTCCGGGTGCATCTGAAGGAACTTATGGACGAGCTTGCAGGTCTTGCAACTGATAATGTGACAATTGCAGTGGAGGATGAGCTACGGTTGAAGATTACAGAGATACGGGCTAGTGTGCAGCACCTTGAGAGTAATATTTCAAGAAAGACCCAGGAACTTCATCTCTCAGATCAGAAGTCCCACAAGGAGTTGGAGCGGTTAAAGACCAACAAGTGGATAAACCTCCAGCTGAATGTCCAGGTTGTGAGGGACCAGCTCCTGATGAAGCTTCGCGCATGTAAATTTGAGCTTGCTGGGCTGGAGTGTGCTGACACAAGTCGCCAGCTGGATCACAAGACTAAGGAGCATGTGGAGAAGGCAATGAAGGGTCAAGTCTCTGGGATTCAAGCAACACTGAAGCGATATGAGGATATCCGACAGCAGATGATGAAACTTAGAGGAAAAGGGAATGTTGCAAGGGATGCATATATTCCTCCAGAAATTTCATCATCTGTTTATAAGTTGGATGTGGATGAAGATATTTGGCAAGTGCCTCATCATGAGGACATGGCAAATTTTCCAGATGGGAGGGTCCCTGCTTGGCTTGCAGACAAAGAAGTCTGTGAGGGCATCCAACATGCCCAGGAGCTGGCAAACTGCAAAGAGGAGCTTAGGCGCTGCAAAGCTGAACTCTCCAATCTATGTTGCTGGTTCACAAAGCAGTATGCTGCTACCCAGCATGCCTTTGATTTTTGCAATGGTAGGGGTTCCTTCCACCTTGACTGAATGTAAACTAACAACTCTGGGGATGTGGACAGATGAAGATGTCAAATTCTTTGTCTTAATGGAGTTACATCACTTGCATGACCTGGTCAAAAACTGGAAACATCACACAGCAGGACTTCTTGGTAGGGATGGGTGGGTGGACTGGGAAACATTCCAGACCAACTGCCTCCATTACAGAGGGCATGGGTCTGCTGAAAGGTAGAGCCCAGGCTGAGGAAGTTTTATCACCTGGGGAAGAAGAGGCTGAAAGAGCAAGTTCTGATGATGATGAAAATGGGGAGTAAATGGAATGGAAGGACCTGAGGCAGAGGACCTCACATTCATAACCTCCCTTGATCTGGTTCTGGGACATGAGGATTAACCTGCACACTGGTCAACAAATGTACTATTAGTTAGCCCTTTAGACTTAGATGCTGGAGATACCCCCAAAATACTATTGTGCCTGGCCAACAAAATTCTCAAGTTGCATAATGGCCCCATTTGGGTGATGCAAAAAGATGAAGCCGTGAGGAAGGCTCATTTTGGGGCCATAATAGGGCCCCATTGAACCATAATGGGGCCCCATTGAACCATAATGGGGCCCCATATGCCCTATTGGAGCCCCATTGGGGCTGATTCCAATGATTCTCCAATATTGAATTATTGATTGGCACCCCTATGGCACCCCATCACTATTAGACCTACTTAGGTACCAAATAGTGCCCGAGATTTGATACCTATCATAGGTATCAAATATGGCTGACCAGCCTGGGCAGTATCCAAATTAGGCTTAGGACAGTGGAACAGTCTTGGTGGGGGCTCTGGACTGGGCTTTAGTCCATTGTTACCTTTGATGAGGTTATGAGCTAGTTCAGAGGCAGGATCTGGGAATGGTCAGAAGTTGGCCTTCAGTCATAAGTCCACTGATCCAGGGCTTGCCATGACATTAGAAGTAAGAGTAGAGTTCTGTAGTAAGACCACACTGTGCAGAGATCACAGTGTACTATTCCAGTACACTGTGGACAGCAGCCAAGTGGGTGGAAGAAAGATACATTAATGGCATAGAAGAAGGGATGGGAGCTCCAATGACTGTCAAATCAAAATCTGGTTCAGCCAGTGTGTAGATGGAAGACTGTATTTCTGTTGTTATTTGTTGGGTTGGTTTGCTTCAATGGTTGATCACTCTCTGCAAGATGTGTATGATGTTCAGTGGAGAACAGGATGTGATATGGACTAGCTGTAGTCAATGATATATCATCTGGGATGCTTGTAGAAAGGCTTATACATCATTCATGTTGTGTTGGTTTGTTTACTGATATTTGTGTATTCTTGTTTATGTTCCCCTGGTCAAAATGCAGATATCTGTGGGTTACAGACTGGTCAGTGCTTGGTTAGTCTTGTTAGTATGTTTCTTTCTTCTTTCTTCAAAACCTGATTTGTATTTCATTATACTTACTTTTCCTTGGATGTCCAGCAACTCTAACCTTAGGTCCTGCAACTATCCTTGGCTTTAGTGATTTGCATAGAGGGCTCACCTAATGCACCCTCAAAAAGGTACCTCTTAGGTGGGTTCTGGTTGCATTGGCCTATGGCCTTAGAGGTGGTTTTTATATAGGCACATCCAGCCAGCATCTCAAGGTGTTCAAAAGATGAAAAAAAATTTCAAGTCCCTATAATAGACATGTGCCTATCTGTGCCTGCCACAGGCACCACTCCCAGGCTTTTTAACTATTTGATAGGGATTCTGGGGTTGATTTAGGCATGCCTAAATCAGTTGTGTCTAATGATGTCTAGAGCTTAATTATTGACTTTGAATTGAAGAGGCCTATCCAGGGTTGATTTAGACATGCCTAAATCAGTGATGTCTAGTGATGTGTAGAGTCAGGTGCTGCTCCAGGGGTTTTACAATGACTTGATGGACACCCTGCAGTTGATTTAGGCATGCCTAAATCAGCTGTGTCTAGTCATGTCTAGAGCTTGCTATATTTCATTAGAGTTTCCTGGTGGGCTTAGTATGCAGTGTGTCTACTAGTGGATAAATTAGAACAGGTTGACCATCACCTGGAGGTGTCTAATTGTGTGCCTAAGCAAGTCTGGGCATGTCTAGGGGTGTCTAAGCTTGTCTGGGCATGTCTAGGTGTCTAGGCATGTCTAGGCATGTCTAGGAAGGTCAAGGCAGGTAACTTGGGGCTGGGTTTAGTACAAATATTATGTAATTATTCCTAAATGGTATCCAGTTACATAATACATGTATCCTATCTTAAAAAAATGCCAAAATGCGGAAATTAAATGAAGTACATCCAAACAATATTTAGGCATCCAGCCCAATGGGGGCCCAGGACCAGGGGGAGGTGCCTGGGATGGATGGATGGACCCCTGGGGACCCTGATAAAGTGAAAAAATCAGGCCCAGGGCCAATGGTTAATCCCTGAAACAATGAGGGCAGGAAGAACAGCTCTGGAACCACCAGAAGTTGCTGGAATCTAAGCGCTGAGTGGATTGGTCTGAAATTTGGCACATGACTAGAGACTATCTGGCTGCAAACCATATTGAAATTTCAGCCAAATCCATGCATTACTATTACATATCACTGCCATTGCCAGACCCTACTAATTTCTGTTGCCCTCCTAGAGCCCCCAATTCTATTCCATTGCTCTCCAAATTCATACTGTAGATGCACACAGAAGGCATCTAAAACCTTGAGCAAAAAATGTGTAGAAACTGCAAAATTGCTTGCTCATGAAGTGAATCAGTCCCAAAATATATTAAAATTCACTCATTTTGAATGCCCATAAATGGATTCACCAGGCCTGGGGCCCCTCACCATGATAAAACTGTTTGTTTGACATGAGGAGGGTTCTTGACTATCTCTGGGTGGAATATGGGCATCTCTCATGTTGAGGCTCAGTGATGAAGGCCATCAGATTGATGGGCATTTTGATCCATGTAAGGTAAGCAAGCCACAACAAGTAAACAAACTGCATCACCTCAACCACAAATTGCTAGCCCCTCCCACCAGCCTCCTCAGCATCATCCACGACCCCACCCAGCATGGATTGGGGCACCTGGATGTTCAATCCCATTCCATTGGTGGATCTGTTGGAATTTTGAGGTATGGTCACCAGCCTGTCCCCACAACTTATCTGGGACCACCTCCACCTCTTGTTGGGCAATACACGGGGTCAAACAAGACCAGCATCCTTGGATTTGTGCTGTCTTTGCCTCAGGTTACCAAGAATCAAGCAGTGGCAAGTAGTGCATACACGGAAACTGCTGAATGAAATTCAGGTCTCTGATGCAGATTCCTCTCCCAACCCCCAATTCT
Source organism: Hydnum rufescens UP504 (assembly GCA_014904985.1). Taxonomy (NCBI): domain Eukaryota; kingdom Fungi; phylum Basidiomycota; class Agaricomycetes; order Cantharellales; family Hydnaceae; genus Hydnum; species Hydnum rufescens. Next base: position 147,041 of record MU129056.1, read on the forward strand.
CATTATAATTGCCTATAATTTTTTTAGAAGTAGATACTGTTATTTTCTATGTATATACCAAGTTTGAGGGTGATCCAAGAAGTTTGAGATGCTTAATTGCAGGATTTTCCACTTTGTGGCAATTAGTGCAGGATAAATAGTAGTTATTGAGATATGAGGCAAACAGGTTTGGATATTGAAAATTGATTTTCTCCTCCCATAGAATAGCTGAGGACTTGAAAATTTACAGGGAGCATAAAAATATAGTGTACTAGTTATGTGCCAAAAATTATCCTAATCCATCCAGGTTAAGGCAGTGAACTGGACAGGGGGTAACCAGAACCACTGGAAATTTCCAAAAAAGAACTACTGTGCAGATCACTCTGAAAATCGGCATGTGATTAGAAGCTACTTAGGTGAAAATAATATCAAAATTTCAGCCATACCCATCCACTAGTTATGGAGTTATAGGCCAAACAAGTTTGAACATTGAAAATTAATTTACTCCCCCTACAGACAGGATATGAACTTGAAATTTTACATGGAGTATGGCCATATGATGAACTACATATATGCCAAAAATCAGCTTTTTTTTGTTTACTTTTAGGTATGCCACTCCCTTGGCAGGAAAAATGGGAACAAAACCCTACCATGAATGTGAGCCACTCGACCTCAGGCCTAAACTGGGTGGAATAAACTTTGATTAGTATGACCCTGACTATATCCAAAAATAGAATTAATTGGATGTGTGGAAGTGCCTGAAATTGAGGGGGAGGGGAAGGTCAAAAGGGAATTACATAAAATGTAGAGCAGGGGTGGCTCTGATATTATGCCACTAGTCTAGCACATATATAGGGAGTACACATGCCAAATATCAGCCTAACTGGACTCCATTTAGGCACTGCTCCACAGCCCTCCCCCCAAAACAACAATTTCCCCCCCAGAGCCTTCCATCCATGCAATGGCCCTGAAAATTCACCCTTGGGTCATCCAAATACATTTATAACATCCCTCAAAATTTCAGATTCATGACTCCAGTGTGAGAGTTTCCATAATATTTTCAAGTTTCACTGACATACCCCCTCCAATTGGGGCACTTCCAAAGCTCCAATCACTTCCATTTTTTGTAGGCCACAGCCAGTCACCATTTGAGGCTCAGGCCCAAAATTTCAGCCCATTCTAAGCACTTTTGACATTGGTCACATGACCAAGATCCTCCCCTCCCCCTGCTTCACTCAGTGATCCAATCTGTATGAAAGTTGTTGCTATCTGTAGTAGTAGTATGTAACAGTGTATGATTTAAATTTCAGAACATTCCATGGAATATTGATTGAGTTATTCAAGAAATATTCTAGATCTATTCAATTTGGGGGTTAGAGGTATGGTATGTAGTGAAATTTCACTACTACCAGGGGCCTCCCATCTGCTGATATACATATCTCATGTAGGACACTGTCCATGTCTGTTAGGTCAGGGGGAAACTCAATTGTGTGTCTGTGAGGTCCCTTAAATCATCAACAGGAGGAGGGTGGGGGCAGGAAGAAAAGAAATATGAAGAAGGGGGGCCAGTGATGACAATGGGGACATTAGGACACCTGGCCCCCCTGGCAGGAATGTACATAATGGCCAAGTACATGTACTGTACCTATTGGAAAGGACATTGCAAACAGACCTGAGGTGTAAAGGCTAATAGTGTGCATATATGGTATACAGAGCACACCAAGATGGTAGGCAAGTGGACATGAAGAGAAACAAAGAAATATAACAATGGAATTACCAATATAAGTGGCAGAAAAATAGCTGGTATCCAGGTATATTGGAACAGTGTATATGGGCACTTTGTTAATTTTGGCAAGTGCCAGTGTTGGAGGGACAAATCCCTACCACATGCAAACCCCATCTGAGGATGATTTTCCAAATAAATGAACCAATTTCCATGTCAATCCAGACATCAATTTCCATGCTGTCATTCATTTGAGAACAATCCTGAATCCCATATGCCTAGAATCCATGAATCCACATCATTCCTTTACCTATACATGAGCCAATTTATTGTTCATCTGTGGCACTTCAACAGGCCACCCTAAATTCCACCTTTTTATGCCATACCTCAATAGGGGGTTTCAGGCTAGAAGAATTTACCTGGAATTGGTATGGAATTGAGGACAGAATCTGCCTTGGAACCCAAGGTGAAAACAGGCCTGCTTGCCTGTGGTGTGTGCCTGGGAGGCTATTTTTAGACAGAAAATATTCTAGATGATGTTCTTAATGCTGGAATCACAATTCCAGGTCAATTCAAGCCTCAGAGCTGGAACTGCAGTGGGAATCAGAACTTAATTCCTGCAGATTCCAACACTGATTCCAGCCTCAATTCCAGGCAAGTTCTTCTAGCCTGAAACCCCCTAATGTGGCAATAGCAATTCAACTTGCTTGCTTTGTTTGACCTTCAAACAGTCTCCACTTCTGATACATGCTTCCTGTTGCCTCAAGGGTGACTCCAACAAATTGTGATTATGTAATGCAACAGATTACACACCTGGGCCTTGATTCTGACTCACAGCTGTCACATGATAAATAGGGGTTATGTCAGGATCAAATTGACATTTGCTTCCACCTGGGGACTTACCCATCAGAGTATCATTCTTCACCAACTCTATCATATGGCACTTACTTCTTCAAATGCTCTTGTCTCCTCTCTCCCTCCATTCACTAAGGGGGTTATTGTCATCCTTGCCATTATTGGCATTTCTCTTATTATTATTGCCCTCATTCTATCAGGCCTCGACCAGTGGGCTATGGGCTGGGTAGTCAACCAGTGGCAGCATTGGCACCCTTGTCAGCACCTGTCATTCCCTCGCTCCCCATGTGAGTCCATGGAGTTGCCAATCCAGACTCCCCCTCCTCCTCCTCTGCCCAGTCCCTGAATCCACACCACCTGTCCCAACCTACTCCATCAGCATCATTATGATCCTTTAACACTTTGGACACCTTTGGAGTACCCAGGCATGCACTTCCTTGGAAGTATATATGCTAAGGGGGATGCATATGGAAGTTGGGGCATAGCCATGTGGAGGTGTGCACAGGATTCATAACACAGCTGCGTCAGCTTAGTGAGGCTTAGTGATGGTGGCTGTGGAGGCTGACTGATAGGCTGTGTCCATGATGGAGATATGTCATCTTGATGGGCTGTGGTGGCTGTGTGCAGGAAGTAGTACTTATGGCCCTTTGCAGTTGGGGGATCACCAGTGTTGATCTCTCAGGATTCCCACTGTGATAAGTGTGAGACTTGTGTGTCCCTTGTTGTGTGGTGTATACTCAGGATTCCCACTGTGATAGTGTGTGGTTAATTAATCTCTTTCCTCTTTCTGTTTGTGGCTTCAACAGCAGTGTTGCCCTGACAGGCTAATGTGGTGCTCTCAAGGAGTAAATGTGAAATATCTCCCTCAGTTTTGATTGGATTGACTCAGAAAGATAGCGCACAGAAGGCTATGATTTACACCTTTCAGAAGATACCAAACATGAGTCAAACTAATCAAAACTGCACTTTCCAGGTTGATTTTACTATGTGTTTTATATTTCCCTTCAGTATTTTTTGAATTTCTCCATCAGTTTTGATCCAATTTTTTTGTGACAAGCACGCCTAGAAGGCTGTCGACAGTCCACATCCAACAGTACCAAGGGAAAAATGATCCAATAAGAACTAGGCTCCCTACAAATTAACCCCCCCATGTCTCATTCCATTATTGCCTCCGCTTTTTTGATTATTAAGGGCAATTATCCTCTGCCCCTCTTATATCAGATGAAGGGTACATCTAGGACAACCAGTTACACCACTCCCCAAGGGATTCTGTTCAGTTGGAGAGGAGGAATAGCTTGATTAAGCCATATTCCCCTATTCTGACTTGATTCTTCAATATCTCCTTCAGTTTTGAAGGTGTTGACTTGATTTCTTTTTCATCATTTTTGCCTTAATCCCACCTTTCTTCCGGTTACCATATAATTTTTCTGTGATGTATATTAAGTGCAGGAGATGTGAATTTCAATAGTCTTCCCCTCCCCAGTTTTGAGGCACTGATGTATTGCTGCTGGTTCCTTGGGTGAATTCCACCAAGACTACTACACTTTGTCTAGGGCCTCAAGAGGAGAGCCTTAGGGTGTGGTTTTGTGACCCATATTCATTCTTTGTTCTATTGCTTGGGTGGGTGTTGCTTACAGCATTAGATTTCTATCCCAAAAGACCTTCCTTCCTTCAAGCCTTAACATTCAGATTGATCCTGTGGTCCCCTCTTTTTGTTCTTGATTCCATATCATGGACTGTGGCTGGATTCCTCCCTCTGTTTCCCACTTACACCACCACAGGTGCTGCCTGGGAGGGTTTGTTCACCAGCTGGAGTGAGTTACAGGTCTAATCTAGGCATGTCTAACAGGATATTTTCTGCAGACTTAGAGGTGTCTATCATCCTTACTGTGTGTCTACTGGTGTCTAAATCAAACATTTTGAACACAAGGCCCCAGTGGCAGTACTAATGGTGTCTAATGGTGTCTAAATCAAACATTTTGACCCCAAGACCCCTGGTGGAAGGACTAATAGGTGTCTAATGGTGTCTAATAGCATCTAAATCAAACATTTTGATCCCAAGACCCCTGGTGGCAGTATCAATAGGTGTCTAATTGGGTCTAATAGTGTCTAAATCAAACATTTTGAGCCCCAAGGCCCCCAGTGGCAGTACTAATAGGTGTCTAATGGTGTCTAAGAGTGTCTAAATCAAACAGTTCAATCCCAAGGCCCCTGGTGGCAGTACTAATAGGTGTCTCATAGTGTCTAGATCAATAATCCTGGGACTATTGCAGATGCATCTCTACTAGCTAGTGTCTGAATTAAAACAAAGGCATCTGCTCAGGGGGAGATCATTGGATGGCATCTAATGGTGTCTAATTCAACACTTGGGGTACTCTTGTGGATGTGTGCCTACTGGTGTCTAAATCAAACATTTTGGCACCAAGGGACCTGCTCAGGTGGCACTACTAAGAGGTGTCTGATGGTATCTAAATTTGTAAATTGTTGGACTCTTGGGGATTCATGCCTACTAATGTGTAAATCAAACTGTTTGACATAAGGGCACCAGCTTGGGTGAGATCAATAGGTGGGGTCTAATGATGTCTAAATCCATAAATTGTGCTACTAATGTGGATACATGCCTACTGGTGTGTAAATCAAATATGTTGATAAAAAGGCACTTGTTCAGGTTGCAGTACTAAGAGATGTCTAATAGTGTCTGGATCAACAATTTTGGGACATTGCAGATGTGTGTCTACTAGTGTCCAGATCAAAACAAAGGCAACTGCTTGGATAGCATCATTAGGTGTCTCATGGTGTAATGGTGTCTAAATCAATAGTTGGGGGTTCTCTTGTGGACATCTGTCTACCAATCTACACCTAGACATGCCTAGACACAGCTAGACATGTCTAGACACAGCTGGACATGTCTAGACATGCCTAGAGCAGTCTTGGGCATAATTTCCTAATATAGAAATGTAATGATCTAAGTTAGGTAATCTACCCAAAAAAGCGGTGACATAATAATAGTATTATCATATTATATCCCAAAATTAACTGATGATATAATTAAATATATTAGATAATATGCATTACCTAATATACATATTACCTAATTAACTATTACTAAGGGATTATATAATAGAAGTTGCATGACTGGCATGGCTGTGCCGGCCATGCAAAAAGAGGGGGCACCCCTGCCCCACCCCTCTAGTTGGTCTGGGGCAGGGGTGCCCCCTCTTTTTGCATGGCCAGCACAGCCATGCCAGTCATGCAACTTCTATTATATAATCCCTTAGTAATAGTTAATTAGGTAATATGTATATTAGGTAATGCATATTATCTAATATATTTAATTATATCATCAGTTAATTTTGGGATATAATATGACAATACTATTATTATGTCACCGCTTTTTTGGGTAGATTACCTAACTTAGATCATTACATTTCTATATTAGGAAATTATGCCCAAGACTGCTCTAGGCATGTCTAGACATGTCCAGCTGTGTCTAGACATGTCTAGCTGTGTCTAGGCATGTCTAGGTGTAGATTGGTAGACAGATGTCCACAAGAGAACCCCCAACTATTGATTTAGACACCATTACACCATGAGACACCTAATGATGCTATCCAAGCAGTTGCCTTTGTTTTGATCTGGACACTAGTAGACACACATCTGCAATGTCCCAAAATTGTTGATCCAGACACTATTAGACATCTCTTAGTACTGCAACCTGAACAAGTGCCTTTTTATCAACATATTTGATTTACACACCAGTAGGCATGTATCCACATTAGTAGCACAATTTATGGATTTAGACATCATTAGACCCCACCTATTGATCTCACCCAAGCTGGTGCCCTTATGTCAAACAGTTTGATTTACACATTAGTAGGCATGAATCCCCAAGAGTCCAACAATTTACAAATTTAGATACCATCAGACACCTCTTAGTAGTGCCACCTGAGCAGGTCCCTTGGTGCCAAAATGTTTGATTTAGACACCAGTAGGCACACATCCACAAGAGTACCCCAAGTGTTGAATTAGACACCATTAGATGCCATCCAATGATCTCCCCCTGAGCAGATGCCTTTGTTTTAATTCAGACACTAGCTAGTAGAGATGCATCTGCAATAGTCCCAGGATTATTGATCTAGACACTATGAGACACCTATTAGTACTGCCACTGGGGGCCTTGGGCTCAAAATGTTTGATTTAGACACTATTAGACACAATTAGACACCTATTGATACTGCCACCAGGGGTCTTGGGATCAAAATGTTTGATTTAGATGCTATTAGACACCATTAGACACCTATTAGTCCTTCCACCAGGGTCTTGGGGTCAAAATGTTTGATTTAGACACCATTAGACACCATTAGTACTGCCACTGGGGCCTTGTGTTCAAAATGTTTGATTTAGACACCAGTAGACACACAGTAAGGATGATAGACACCTCTAAGTCTGCAGAAAATATCCTGTTAGACATGCCTAGATTAGACCTGTAACTCACTCCAGCTGGTGAACAAACCCTCCCAGGCAGCACCTGTGGCAGGCTATTTAGGCACACCTATATGATGAACTTAGAAAAAAAATCCCCTGAAAAAACTCCTCAGGTGTGTCTTAGACACACCTATACTCAGAACACCTCTTAGGTGGTTTCTGGATGCAAACTCAAATCACCTAAGAGGTACTGTTTTGAGGGTGCATTAGGTACCTTTAATTAAAGTGTTCCAAGGGCTTGAGCTCTAAGTCACCATTTTGGCCAATTTTGTCCAGAAGCTTGTGTATGGATGCTGTGGTTTGGGTTTAAACCTGTGGAACCTGAGTTTAAACCTGAACCTGACCTAGGTCAGGTCCATTGGGGTCAGGTTTCATTTTATTTTCTCAGGTCAGGTTCAGGTTTTGCCCTTGCCCTGAATCCAAAAACTGGTCTGAAACCAGGTTTAAACCTGAACCTGAAAGGTAGGTGTAGGTTCCATTCCATGTAAATTGACCACTATTCTGGCACCAAATCTGGCAATTTACACATGTGACTATAGTTCTGAAGTCAGAAGTCACATGACTTGGCCATCAAATGAGGTAATTGGTGCAGGTCACAAGTCACATGACAGAATGTAGTGACTAAATACTCATCTCTGGAAGATGTGTGAGCAATAAATTGAAGTGAAAGGGGGCCTAGGAAGGAGATGTGGATCTAAAGCAGGATGTAAAGGGAGTGGCAGAGGCAGAGACTTGAGCAGAGGGTCGTAGATATTCTGTAGTACCCCTGAAGAATGTTGGCTTCCTCATACCTCAGGTTTCAGGTTTAAACCAGGTTTAAACCTGAACCTGACCTGAATGAGACTGAACCTCAGGTCAGGTTCAGGTTTTGCCCTCACAGGTGATTTTGGAACCTGGTCAGGTTTAGGTTTTACCCAAATTGGGCAAAACCTGACCAAAACCTGACCATGGCAACCATAGCTTCAATTCCCATGCTGTCTTTCATTTGCGAATGAGCCCAAAGCCCACAGTGTAGAAGGGTAGGAAACTTAGGGTAAGAAAACACCTAATTTTCATTATTTGGACCTTAAGTCCTCAGATAAGCCACCTATATACACAAGCAGACTTGGAGTTGGACAATGGACAGAAACCAGGATGACTAAGAACCAACAAGTCATTGACTAATGGAAATTACATCACCTGAAACATGTCATTGTCTAGGCTCCCTAGCAAATCTCATAAATAGATCAAGGACGTTCCAGGCTGGGTGGAGCTTTCCATAATAGGAAGCAGCCAGCCAGGTCTGGGACCCATCTAAAAATAAAAATCTGTACATTACACCCCAATAATAATAATTTTTTCCCTCTTACCACTACAAAGCCAGACAGTGCTTTGTGAAGCTGTGTGAAGGTATTCCCTGGTCAACACCTAGACCTTGTAAGATTTCTGTCGACTCAGCTTAACAACCAGCTGGCACAAGAAAGACTGAATTCTGAGACACCAACACCTACCTGAAAATCTGTGGATAGCCAACCCCTCAGTTTCTGACTCATACCCATCTTGAGGACTGGCAGCTCCTCTCATCTACCAACTGGCAACTGCTTGAGGACAGTATAATCCTCTCTTCTGAACCCTACCCATTTGACTAATCCTGAAACAGTCAGTCTCAACACTCTTATTGCCAGTACAGATAGCCTTCTATCCTAGTACTGTTTCAAAAGCCTACAGGCATTCCCATCTATATTGGGAGGGAAGTACCTGTTTTACCTTGGCATATTAAGGCAAGGTTTTGAGCTCCAAACTCAAATCCTCCTTAGGTTTCTCACATCCTATATAGAAGAAACCCCTACACATAGGTCTAAATTCCACAAATCTGCATCATTCCTTTATTTGTACACAAGCCAATTATTTATTATTCCTCCACAGCACTTCAACAGGCCACACCAAATTACATTTGTTTAAGTCCTACTTGAGTCCAATTAATTCTGGACATAATTCAACTTGCCAACCTTCCTTGACCATGGATTAGTCTCTCACTTCTGTCATATGCTTCTGGATGCTCAAGGGTGACTCTAATGAATTTATTATGTCATATGACAATTACACCCAGACCTTCATCCTGACTTGCAGACTTGTCACATTCTTAATACTCTCAAGGAGTACATGCAGAATTCCTCACTCAGTTTTGATTGGATCAACTCAGAAAGATAGTGCCCAGAAAGCTATGATTCATTCCCTTTGGATGATACCAAACATGAGCTTTGTGCCAGGAATTCACTCTTTATTCTATGACATGGGCGAGTGCTGCTTGCAGCATTATATTTCTATCTTGAAGACCTTCATTCCCCTGGGCTCAACATTCAGATTGATCTTGTTGTCCCTTCCTTTTGTTCTTAATTTCATATCATGGACTGTGGCAGAGTCACTCCTTATATTCTTGCTTACACTGGACAGAGCCTATCCTAATGGTAAATGAAGGAGTTGTTTAGCTAGGGAATCACACTCTAGGTTCTCCTCTTGAGAGCCCATCAAAAGCATGATTAGTTTGAGTTGTGTTATGGAATCTACCCTGACACCAGCAGCAGTTCAACAAGCTTTTCAAACTGGGGATGAGGGGAAAGACAATCAAATTTGCACTTCATGTGCTTAATATACATTTCCTGAGAACAATAAGCTAACCAGAAGAAAGGTGGTATTAAGGGAAAATGATGAAAAAGAAATCAAGTCAATAGCTGTCAAATTGAAGGAGATATTCAAAATTCAAGTCAGAATAATGATATCTGGTTTGACCAGCCTATATCCCTCCTCCTATGAAACAGATTCCCTTGGGGAATGGTGAAAATGGTCACCCTGAGTGTATCTTCATCATATATGAGATAGACAGGACATTGTTACCCTTAATAATCAGAAAGGCAGAGGTAATAATGGAATCCAGACCAACACTGGCTTCAGCACAATGAAAGAGAGCAGTCCTAAAAGGTCCACTGATGAAAATTTCAGCTTGTTCAACTGTGAAAAGACCACATGTGTCCAAGGGCAGCTCAGCTTCAACTTGGATTGAATAATCTGATCCTCAGCCATTTTATACTGATTTGGAGGAATGAAGTTTCAGAAATAGAAGCATATCCAAACTAATTGGAAATTCACTGATGATGTGATGAACCAGAGTAGGATAGTGACCCATCAGTGAGAGTTGGAAAGACAAGCAAATGCATCTGCCCATAAGGGAGTGCAGGTGAACAACTGATGATGGAGCACTTCTGTGCTCCATAGGTGAGGCAAGGCAGATGCAACATATGTAGTGATGTTCCCAGCCTTTGATGCATCCTTTTGAAGTGTTAAAGGCAAAAATAGATCTGTCAGTTGCCATTCTTGAATCAACATTTGTCAGAACAGAGTGTGCAATGTGGTGCAAGGTGTCCTGCTCATTGTCTGATCAAACCTCATGGTTTGGAGAAGCACTGTGTGATGGGAAAGCTGTGCCCTACTCTTTGTGACTTCCTGAAGCATACTCTGTAGCATCAAGACACTTGCACATCTGCTCATCATTCTCTTCCTTAACCCCATGATCAAACTGTCCATTATAAAAATGTGGCATCACTGTCCATCATGGATCTCTCATGAGGCTCTAGCCAGGTGCAACAAATAAGTGGATAATCATGCTGAAAAGATTGGGACAATCAAAATATTCATGAAACAAGAATGCTATTATTGACAGAAATCTCCAAGGACAGATGGCAGAGGACTTCTTCATAAAACACATCAAGCCCCTGTAGCATTCAATAACTCCTCATGTGGATTGTCCACTCTTGATTCCAAAGAGATCAGTATTATAACTGTTTCTCTTCCTGTTTGAACATCACCCTTGGTCTTATTCGGATAAGCTGTTTGGATAAATGGTGCTCATGCACGAGCAAAATGTAGGGGAGAGGTGCATATTGTAGGTTTCAAACATGTGGTACAAGATTGGAGAAAGCATATTTGCCACTTGCCAATAAGACTTTGACACTTCTTCTGGACTCAATAGTAGTCTACTGGAGGGAAGCCTCATCTTTGTCATTATCTGGATTGGCAGCTGAAGCTCCTAACCACAGGAATGTTAGGGCAGTCATGAGTAGCCTTCCAAACCATGAGTGAGTCCTTAATATCAGTGTCAAAGCAGCTGAGGCATGCTTTGTCCAAGGTGTAGGTTCTTCAAACTGAGGAGCCAAGAGAGGACATCACAAACATGACCCCACTCAGCATCAGCAACAGGAAGATCTGATTGCTCATTAAGGCTAGATACACCTGAAACATCAGGGACATCATGCCATATACCTCAAGCCTCAGACCAGGCTCTGTATTATGACTTTGACCCATTTGTGGACTTGAAACACAATTGTTTATCCTGGTGGTGTCACCAAGACAGTCAGGAATGGATTGACATTTGCTTTCACACTTAGAGATACCTGTCAATTATCATTCTCATTGATCTATGATATGGTGCCTATATCTTGAATGCTCTTGCCTCCTCTCTTCCCCAGCTCAGTCCATGGGGTTCTTGTCATCCTTGCCATAAGTATCAGCATTATGCTTATTATTATCACCTTGTGTCAGTGGGCCTAGCCAGCAGCTGTGGGTGGGGGTAATTGATCAGTGGCAGCACCTGGGGCTTTGTCAGCACCCCCATCATCTTTCCCCCCACCTGAGTCAATACAGTTACCTATCCAGACTCCCCCTACTCCTCCCCCTGAACCCTTACCACCCATCCAATCCATGCTCCTTCATCATCACTACAATCCTTCAACACTGTTGGGGTACCCATGTGTGCACTGCCTTGGAGGTGTAAGTGCTAAGGAGAGTGCATATGGAAGTTGGGGCTTAGTTGTGTGGAGGACATGCACAGGATTCATAAACTGATGGATCATTGTTAGTAAGCAGTTGTGTCAGCTTAGTGAGGCTTAGTGATTGGGGCTGTGGGGCTGTGGTGATGGCTGTGTAGGCTGTGGAGATGTGTCATCTTGATGGGCTGTGGTGGCTGTGTGCAGGAAGTCATAGTACTACTACTAAATACTGTAGACTGGATGATGATATCCAAGAATGCAACAACTCCTGGCTCTTTGAGAAGATGTGATAGTGGAAAGATTAGATGGAAGGATGAGCAGAAAAATTACTACAAGTGTTCTATATTTCACCCCAATCATTGCATTGCATAGGTGAATTGGGTCATCTTTGTCATCTTGGTCACCTTTGTCATCTTTGTTGTCCTTGTCTTTGTCATCTTTGTTGTCTTTGTTGTCTTTGTCATCTGTGTGATCTTTGTCATCTTGTGTTGTCTATTTGTTGTCTTTGTTGTCTTTGTCATCTGTGTGATCTTTGTCATCTTTGTTGTCTTTGTTGTTTTGTCTGTGTGATCTTTGTGATCTGTGTGATCTTTGTGATCTTTGTCATCTTTGTTGTCTTTGTCTGTGTGATCTTTGTCATCTTTGTTGTCTTTGTTGTCTTTGTGATCTGTGTGATCTGTGTGATCTGTGTGATCTGTGTGATCTGTGTGATCTGTGTGATCTGTGTGATCTGTGTGATCTGTGTGATCTTGTTGTCTGTGTTGTCTGTGTTGTCTGTGTTGTCTTGTTGTCTGTGTTGTCTGTGTTGTCTGTGTTGTCTGTGTTTGTCTGTGTTGTCTGTGTTGTCTGTGTTGTCTATGTTGTCTGTGTTGTCTGTGTTGTCTATGTTGTCTGTGTTGTTGCTTTTGTCTGTGTTGTCTTGTTGTCTGTGTCACCTTTGTCATCTTTATCATCTTTGTCTTCTTTGTTGTCTTTGTCTTTGGTGGTCTTGATCCCCAGACTTTGCACCAAATCCTCCTCCCAATCATTCCCACCTTTATTTTCAAGGGCCAGATGGTCCTTTTCCCTGCAAACATGATTCTAAATGGATGGAAGTTAAACCCCCAGCAAGGAAGGCAAAAACATCCTGTTTCCCAGGAACATACCAATGGGTGTTAGTTTTGGCAGTAAAATTGATCTGGAGAGTGCAGTTTTGATTTTGTTTGGGAGTTCTCAGTACTGTTTGATGCACATTCTTAACAGCTTTCTGAATGTAGTAATTTCAAGTAAATTGGGTGCAAACTGATGGAGAAATTCATTGAATACTGTGGGATGCAGATTTTCACAGTAAAATTGATCTGGAGAGTGCAGTTTTGATTTTGTTTGGGAGTTCTCAGTACTGTTTGATGCACATTCTTAACAGCTTTCTGAATGTAGTAATTTCAAGTAAATTGGGTGCAAACTGATGGAGAAATTCATTGAATACTGTGGGATTCAGATTTTCACAGTAAAATTGATCTGGAGAGTGCAATTTTGATCTGTTTGACTTGCTTTTGGTACCATTTGAAAGGTGTGATTCATAGCTTCCTAAGCATTGGATGGGTGAGCATTTCTGATCAAACCTGATGGAGTAATTGAATGAATTTGGCTTTTGTGCATAGCCACAATTAATTTCATAATCAGTCATGTGATCATTCCATAGGCTAGGATCAATAGGATTTTGCATTGTCTGATACTGGATGTTTTTATCTTCCACAGTGGATATTAACACAATTGACATAGCACTACACTTCCAGTTTGTCCTATCCTTCCTTGACTTGACCTAGAGTCATACTACTT